>CALNHX010004917.1:0-117390 GCA_940337035.1 Agriotes lineatus | reverse complement strand
GTACATGAAAAGTACATAAAAGGTACATGAAAGGTACATAAATGGTACATTAAAGATACATTTTAGGTACATAAAAGGTACATAAATGATACATATAAGATACATAAAGGGTACATAAAAGGTACATAAATGGTACATAAAAAGTACATAAAAGTTACTTAAAAGGTACATAAAAGTTACATAAAAGGTACATAAAAGGTAAATAAAAGGTACATAAAAGATACATAAATGGTACATAAAAAGCTACATTAAAGGTACATAAAATTTACATAAAAAGTAAATAAAAGGTACATAAAAAGTACGTAAGGAGTAAATAAAAGGTACATAAAAGGTACATAAGAGGTAAGTAAAAAGTACATAGAAGGTACAGAAAGGGTACATAAAAGGTACATAAATGGTCCATAACAAGTACATAAAAGGTACATAAAAGTTACATAAAAGGTACCTAAACGGTACATAAAAAGTACATAAAAAGTTTATAAAAACTACATAAAAAGTACGTAAAAAGTACATGGAAGGTACATTAAAGGTACATAAAAGGTACATAAAAAGTACATAAAAAGTACATAAAAGGTACATAAAGGGTACATAAAAGGTACATAAAAGGTACATAAAAAATACATAAAAGGTACATAAAAGGTACATAAAAGGTACATAAAAAGTACTTAAAAGGTACATAAATAGTATATAAAAGTTACATAAAAGGTACATAGAAAGTACATAAAAGTTACATAAAAGTTACATAAAAGGTACATAAATGGTCCATAAAAAATACATAAAAAGTACATAAGAGTTACATAAAAGGTACATAATATAGTACATAAAAGGTACATAAAAGTTACATAAAAGGTACATAAACGGTACATAAAAGGTACATAAAAGGTACATAAAGGGTACATCAAAGGTACATACAGGGTACATAAAAAGTATATAAAATGTACATAAAAAGTACGTAAAAAGTACATAAAAGGTACATTAAAGTTACATAAATGGTACATAAAAAGTGCATAAAAATTAGATAAAAGGTACATAAAAGTTACATAAAAGTTACATAAAAAGTACATACAAGGTACATAAAAGGTACATAAAACGTAAATAAAAGGTACATAAATGGTACTTAAAAAATACATAAAAGGTACATAAAAGGTACATAAAAGTTACATAAAAGATACATAAAAGGTACATAAAAAGTACATAAAAGGTACATAAAAGTTACATTAATGGTACATAAAAAGTACATAAAAGGTACATAAAAGGTACATAAGAGGTACATAAAGGGTACATAAAAAGTATATAAAAGTACATAAAAAGTATGAAAAAAGTACATAAAAGGTACATTAAAGGTACATAAAAGGTACATTAAAAGTACATAAAAAGTACATAAACGGTATAAAAAGGGTACATAAAAGGTACATAAAAAGTACTTAAAAGGTACATAAAAGATTCATAAAAGGTATATAGAAGGTACATAAAAAGTTAATAAAAGGTACATAAAAAGTGCATAAAAGGTACATAAAAGTTACATAAAAAGTACATAAACGGTATATAAAAGTTACTTAAAAGTTACATAAAAGGTACACAAAAGGTACATAAATGTTAAATAAAAAGTACATAAAAAATTCATAACAAGTACATCAAAGTTACACAAAAGGTACATAAAAGGTACAAAAAAAGTACATAAAAGATACATAAAGGTACATAAAGGTGCATAAAAGCTACATAAAAGGTACATAAAAAGTACATTAAAGTTACATTAAAAGAACATAAAGGGTACATAAAAGTTACATAAACGTTACATAAAAGGTACACAAAAGGTACATCAAAGGAACATAAAAGGTACATAAAAGGTACATAAAAGGTATCTAAATGGTACATAAAAAGTACATAAAAGATACATAAAAGGTACATAAAAGTTACATAAAAGGTATATAAAAAGTACATAAAAGGTACATAAAAGGTACATAAAAGTTACATATAAAGTACATAACAGGTACATAAATGGTTTATAAAAGGTACATAAAAGGTACATGAAAGGTACATAAATGGTACATTAAAGATACATTTTAGGTACATAAAAGGTACATAAAAGATACATAGAAGATACATAAAGGGTACATAAAAGGTACATAAATGATACATAAAAAGTACATAAAAGTTACTTAAAAGGTACATAAAAGTTACATAAAAGTACATAAAAGGTAAATAAAAGGTACATAAAAGATACATAAATGGTACATAAAAAGCTACATTAAAGGTACATAAAATTTACATAAAAAGTAAATAAAAGGTACATAAAAAGTACGTAAGGAGTACATAAAAGGTACATAAAAGGTACATAAGAGGTACATAAAAGTTACATAAAAGGTATATAAAAGTTACATAAAAGGTAAATAAAAATTACATAAAAGGTACATAAAAGTTACATAAAAGGCACATAAATGCTACATAAAAAGTACATAAAAGATACATAACAGGTACATCAAAGGTACACAAAAGGTACATAAAAGGTACATAAAAAGTACACAAAAGATACATAAAGGTACATAAAAGGTGCATAAAAGCTACATAAAAGGTACATAAAAAGTACATTAAAGTTAAATTAAAAGAACATAAAGGGTACATAAAAGGTACATAAAAAATACATAAAAGTTACATAAAAGGTACATAAATGGTACATAAAAGTTACATAAATGGTACATAAAAAGTACATAAGTGGTACATAAAAAGTACATTAAAGGTACATTAAAGGTACATAAAAAGTACATAAAAGGTACATAAAAGGTACATAAAAGGTACATAAAAGTTACATAAAAGGTATATAAAAGTTACATAAAAGGTATATAAAAATTACATAAAAGGTACATAAAAGTTACATAAAAGGTACATAAATAGTACATAAAAAGTACATAAAAAGTACATAAAAGGTACATAGATGTTACATAGAGTTATATAAATGGTACATAAAAAGTACATAAAAAGTACATAAAAGGTACATAAAAGGTACATAAAAAGTACATACAAGGTACATAAAAGTTACCTAAAAGGTACATAAAAGTTACCTAAATGATACATAAAAAGCATATAAAAGGTACATAAAAGGTATATAAAAGGTACATAAAAGGTAGATAAACAGTACATTAAAGGTACATTAAAGGTACGTAAACAGTAAATAATAAAAAGTACATAAAAGTTACATAAAAGGTAAATAAATGGTACATAAAAAATACATAAAAAGTACATAAAAGGTACATAAAAGTTACATAAAAGGTACATAAAAAGTACATAAAATAGTACATAAAAGATACATAAAAAGTACATAAAAGGTACATAAATGGTACATAAAAAGTACATAAAAGGTATATAAAAGGTACATAAAAAGTACGTAAAAAGTACATAAAAGGTACATAAAGGGTACATAAAAGGTACATAAAAGGTACATAAAAGGTACATAAAAGTTACATAAAAGGTACATAAAAGGTGCATAAAAAGTACTTAAAAGGTACAGACAAGGTACATAAAAGGTATATAAAAGGTGCATAAAAGGTACATAAAAAGTACATACAAGTTACATAAAAGGTACATAAATGGTACATAAATGGTACATAAAAGGTACATAAAAGTTACATAAAAGGTACGCAATAGGTACATAAATGGTACATAAAAAGTACATACAGGTACATAAAAGGTACATAAAAGGTACATAAATGGTACATAAAAAGTACATAAAAGATACATAAAGGTACAGAAAAGGACCATAAAAGCTACATAAAAGGTACATAAAAAATACATTAACGTTACATTAAAAGAACAAAAGTTACATAAAAGGTACACAAAAGGTACATAAAAGGTACATATAAGGTACGTAAAAGGTACATAAATGTAACATAAAATGTACATAAAAGGTACATAAAAGGTACAAAAAAGGTACATAAGCGGTACATAAAAGGTACATAAAAGATACATAAAAATTACATAATGGATACATCAAAGGTACATAAAAGGTAAATAAAAGGTACATAAATGGTACATAAAAAGTACATAAAAGGTACATAAAGGGTACATAAAAGGTACTTAAAGGTACATAAAAGTACATAAAAGGTACAAAGAAGGTACATAAAAGGTACATAAAAAGTACTTAAAAGGTACATAAAAATTATATAAAAGGTACATAAAAGGTACATAAAAAGTACATAAAAGTTACATAAAAGGTACATAAAAGGTACATAAATGGTCCATAAACAATACATAAAAGGTACATAAGAGTTACATAAAAGGTACATAAAATAGTACATAAAAGGTACATAAAAGGTACATAAAAGTTACATAAACGGTACATAAAAGTACATAAAAGGTACATAAAGGGTACATAAAGGGTAGATACAGGGTACATAAAAAGTATATAAAATGAACATAAAAAGTACGTAAAAAGTACATAGAAGGTACATTAAAGGTACATAAAAGGTACATAAAAATTACATAAAAAGTACATAAAAGGTACATAAAAAGTACATAAAAGGTACATAAAAAGTACATACAGGGTACATAAAAGGTACATAAAACGTAAATAAAAGGTACATAAATGGTACTTAAAAATACATAAAAGGTACATAAAAGGTACATAAAAGTTACATAAAAGGTACATAAAAGGTACATAAAAAGTACATAAAAGGTACATAAAAGGTACATAAAAGGTACATAAATGGTACATAAAAAGTACTTAAAAGGTACATAAAAGGTACATAAAAGGTACATAAAGGGTACATAAAAAGTATATAAAAAGTACATAAAAAGTACGTAAAAGGTACATAAAAGGTACATTAAAGGTACATAAAAGTTACATTAAAAGTACATAAAAAGTACATAAATGGTACATAAAGGGTACATAGAAGGTACATAAAAAGAACATAAAAATTACATAAATGGTACATAAAAGGTACATAAAAGTTACATAAAAGGTACATAAAAGTTACATAAAAAGTACATAAACGGTATATAAAAGATACATAGAAGGTACATAAAAGGTACACAAAAGGTACATAAATGTTACATAAAAAGTACATAAAAGATACATAACAATTACATCAATGTTACACAAAAGGTACATAAAAGGTAAATAAAAAGTACATAAAAGATACATAAAGGTACTTAAAAGGTGCATAAAAGCTACATAAAAGGTTCATAAAAAGTACATTAAAGTTACATTAAAAGAACATAAAGGGTACATAAAAGGTACATAAAAAGTACATAAAAGGTACATAAAATGTACATAAAAGGCACATAAACGGTAGATAAAAGGTACATAAAAGGTATCTAAATGGTACATAAAAAGTACATAAAAGGTACATAAAAGGTACAATAAAGGCACATAAAGGTTACATAAAAGGTACATAAAAGGTACATAAATGGTACATAAAAGTTACATAAATGGTACATAAAAAGTACATAAGTGGTACATAAAAAGTACATTAAAGGTACATTAAAGGTACATAAAAAGTACATAAAAGGTACATAAAAGGTACATAAAAGGTACATAAAAGTTACATAAAAGGTATATAAAAGTTACATAAAAGGTAAATAAAAATTACATAAAAGGTACATAAAAGTTACATAAAAGGTACATAAATAGTACATAAAAAGTACATAAAAAGTACATAAAAGGTACATAGATGTTACATAGAGTTATATAGATGGTACATAAAAAGTACATAAAAAGTACATAAAAGGTACATAAAAGGTACATAAAAAGTACATAAAAGGTACATAAAAGTTACCTAAAAGGTACATAAAAGTTACCTAAATGATACATAAAAAGCATATAAAAGGTACATAAAAGGTATATAAAAGGTACATAAAAGGTAGATAAACAGTACATTAAAGGTACATTAAAGGTACGTAAACAGTAAATAATAAAAAGTACATAAAAGGTACATAAAAGGTAAATAAATGGTACATAAAAAATACATAAAAAGTACATAAAAGGTACATAAAAGTTACATAAAAGGTACATAAAAGGTACATAAAATAGTACATAAAAGATACATAAAAAGTACATAAAAGGTACATAAATGGTACATAAAAAGTACATAAAAGGTATATAAAAGGTACATAAAAAGTACGTACAAAGTACATAAAAGGTACATAAAGGGTACATAAAAGGTACATAAAAGGTACATAAAAGGTACATAAAAGGTACATAAAAGGTACATAAAAGGTGCATAAAAAGTACTTAAAAGGTACAGACAAGGTACATAAAAGGTATATAAAACGTGCATAAAAGGTACATAAAAAGTACATACAAGTTACATAAAAGGTACATAAATGGTACATAAATGGTAGATAAAAGGTAAATAAAAGTTACATAAAAGGTACGCAATAGGTACATAAATGGTACATAAAAAGTACATACAGGTACATAAAAGGTACATAAAAGGTACATAAATGGTACATAAAAAGTACATAAAAGATACATAAAGGTACTGAAAAGGACCATAAAAGCTACATAAAAGGTACATAAAAAATACATTAACGTTACATTAAAAGAACAAAGGTTACATAAAAGGTACACAAAAGGTACATAAAAGGTACATATAAGGTACGTAAAAGGTACATAAATGTAACATAAAAAGTACATAAAAGGTACATAAAAGGTACAAAAAAGGTACATAAATGTAACATAAAAAGTACATAAAAGGTACATAAAAGGTACAAAAAAGGTACATAAAAGGTACATGAAAGGTAAATAAAAGGTACATAAATGGTACATAAAAAGTACATACAGGTACATAAGAGGTACATAAAAGGTACATAAAAGATACATAAAAATTACATAATGGATACATAAAAGGTACATAAAAGTTAAATAAAAGGTACATAAATGGTACATAAAAAGTACATAAAAGGTACATAAAGGGTACATAAAAGTTACATAAAAAGTACATAACAGGTACATAAAAGGTACATAAAAGGTACATAAAAGGTACATGAAAGGTACATAAATGGTACATTAATGATAGATTTAAGGTACATAAAAGGTATATAAAAGATACATAAAAGATACATAAAAGGTACATAAAAGGTACATAAATGATACATAAAAAGTACATAAAAGTTACTTAAAAGGTACATAAAAGTTACATAAAAGGTACATAAAAGGTAAATAAAAGGTACATAAAAGGTACATAAATGGTACATAAAAAGGTACATTAAAGGTACATAAAATTTACATAAAAAGTAAATAAAAGGTACATAAAAAGTACGTAAGGAGTACATAAAAGGTACATAAAAGTTACATAAGAAGTAAGTAAAAAGTACATAGAAAGTACAGAAAGGGTACATAAAAGGCACATAAATGGTCCATAAAAAGTACATAAAAGGTACATAAAAGTTACATAAAAGGTAAATAAAAGGTACATAAAATAGTACATAAAAGGTACATAAAAGGTACATAAATGGTACATAAAAAGTACATAAAAGGTACATAAAGGGCACTTAAAAGGTACATAAAGGGTACATAAAAAGTATATAAAAGGTACATAAAAAGTACGTAAAAAATACATAGACGGTACATAAAAGGTACATAAAAAATGCATAAAAGGTACATAAAAGGTACATAAATGATACATAAAAAGTACATAAAAGGTACTTAAACAGTACATTAAAAGTACATTAAAGGTACATTAAAGGTACATAAAAAGTAAATAAAGGTACATAAAAGGTATATAAAAGGTACATAAATGGTACATAAAAAGTACATAAAAGTTACATAAAAGGTACATAAAAGGTACAAAAATGGTACATAAAAAGAAAATTAAAGGTACATTAAAGGTACATAAAAAGTTTATAAAAAGTACATAAAAAGTACGTAAAAAGTACATGGAAGGTACATTAAAGGTACATAAAAGGTACATAAAAAGTACATAAAAAGTACATAAAAAGTACATAAAAGGTACTTAAAGGGTACATAAAAGGTACATAAAAAGTACATAAAAAGTACATAAAAGTTACATAAAAGGTACATAAAAAGTACTTAAAAGGTCATAAAAAGTATATAAAAGGTACATAAAAAGTACATTAAAAGTACATAAAAGTTACATAAAAGTTTCATAAAAGGTACAGAAATGGTCCATAACAAATACGTAGAAGGTACATAAACGTTACATAAAAGGTACATCAAAGGTACATAAAATAGTACATAAAAGGTACATAAGGGGTACATAAAAGTTACATAAACGGTACATAAAAGGTACATAAATGGTCCATAAAAAATACATAAAAGGTACATAAAAGGTACATCAAAGGTACATAAAAGGTACGTAAAAGATACATAAAAGTTACATAAAAGCTACATAATAATAATAATAATAATAATAATTAATTTCCATTAGACAACTACATGTATCGGAAACGTCAACAGTTTAAACAAAAGAAACACCACACAAAAAGTAGCAGGTAACAAAGATGTTTAACTAGGTTAAACTATGCTGGAGAAATTCTTCAACGGAATAAAAAGTAATGCCTAACAACAAGCCTTTTAGTTTCTTTTTAAAGAGATTGAATGATTCAATGCTTTTAATATTTTTACATACATAAATATACATAAAAGATACATAAGGGGTACATCAAAGGTACATAAATGGTACATAAAAAGTACATAAAAGTTACTTAAAAGGTATATAAAAGTTACATAAAAGGTACATAAAAGGTACATAAAAGGTACATAAAAGGTACATAAATGGTACATAAAAAGTTACATTAAAGGTACATAAAATGTACATAAAAGGTACATAGAAAGTACAGAAAGGGTACATAAAAGGTACATAAAAAGTACATAAATGGTCCATAAAAAATAAATAAAAGTTACATAAAAGTTACATAAAAGGTACATAAAAGGTACATAAAATAGTACATAAAAGGTACATAAAACGTACATAAATGGTACATAAAAAGTACATAAAAGGTACATAAAGGGCACATAAAAGGTACATAAATGGTACATAAAAAGTATATAAGAGTTTCTTTTTAAAGAGATTGAATGATTCAATGCTTTTAATATTTTTACATACATAAATATACATAAAAGATACATAAGGGGTACATCAAAGGTACATAAATGGTACATAAAAAGTACATAAAAGTTACTTAAAAGGTATATAAAAGTTACATAAAAGGTACATAAAAGGTACATAAAAGGTACATAAAAGGTACATAAATGGTACATAAAAAGGTACATTAAAAATACATAAAATGTACATAAAAGGTACATAGAAAGTACAGAAAGGGTACATAAAAGGTACATAAAAAGTACATAAATGGTCCATAAAAAATACATAAAAGTTACATAAAAGTTACATAAAAGGTACATAAAAGGTACATAAAATAGTACATAAAAGGTACATAAAACGTACATAAATGGTACATAAAAAGTACATAAAAGGTACATAAAGGGCACATAAAAGGTACATAAATGGTACATAAAAAGTATATAAAAGTTACATAAAAGGTACATAAAAGGTACATAAAAGGTACTTAGAAGGTACATAAAAGGTACATAAAAAATGCATAAAAGGTACATAGAAGGTACATTAAAGGTACATAAAAGTTACATAAAAGGTACATAAAAGGTAAAAAAAGGTACATAAAAAGAACATTAAAGGTACATTAAAGGTACATGAAAAGTACATAAAGGGTACATAAAAGGTACAGAAAAGGTACATAAAAGGTACATAAAAGGTACATAAAAGGTACAGAAAAGGTACATAAAAGGTACATAAAAGGTACATAAACGGTACATAAAAAGTACATAAAAAGTTTATAAAAAGTACATAAAAAGTACGTAAAAAGTACATGGAAGGTACATTAAAGGTACATAAAAGGTACATAAAAAGTACATAAAAAGTACATAAAAAGTACATAAAGGGTACATAAAAGGTTCATAAAAGGTACATAAAAAGTACATAAAAGGTACATAAAAGGTACATAAAAGGTACATAAAAGGTACATAAAAAGTACTTAAAAGGTACATAAAAAGTATATAAAAGGTACATAAAAGGTACATAGAAAGTACATAAAAGTTACATAAAAGCTACATAAAAGGTACATAAATGGTCCATAAAAAATACATAAAAGGTACATAAGAGTTACATAAAAGGTACATAAAATAGTACATAAAAGGTACATAAAAGGTACATAAAAGGTACATAAACGGCACATAAAAAGTACATAAAAGGTACATTAAGGGTAGATAAAAGGTACATACAGGGTACATAAAAAGTATATAAAATGTACATAAAAGGTACGTAAAAAGTACATAAAAGGTACATTAAAGGTACATAAAAGGTACATAAAAAGTACATAAAAATTACATAAAATGTACATAAAAGGTACATAAAAGGTACATAAAAAGTACATACAAGGTACATAAAAGGTACATAAAACGTAAATAAAAGGTACATAAATGGTACTTAAAAAATACATAAAAGGTACATAAAAGGTACATAAAAGTTACTAAAAAGATACATAAAAGGTACATAAAAAGTACATAAAAGGTACATAAAAGGTACATAAATGGTACATAAAAAGTACATAAAAGGTACATAAAAGGTACATAAGAGGTACATAAAGGGTACATAAAAGGTACATAAAAGGTACATAAAATGTATCTAAATGGTACAAAAAAAGTACATAAAAGATACATAAAAGGTACATAAAAGTTACATAAAAGGTATATAAAAAGTACATAAAAGGTACATAAAAGGTACATAAAAGTTACATATAAAGTACATAACAGGTACATAAAAGGTATATCAAAGGTACATAAAAAGTACATGAAAAGTACATAAAAGGTACATGAAAGGTACATAAATGGTACATTAAAGATACATTTTAGGTACATAAAAGGTACATAAAAGATACATATAAGATACATAAAGGGTACATAAAAGGTACATAAATGGTACATAAAAAGTACATAAAAGTTACTTAGAAGGTACATAAAAGTTACATAAAAGGTAAAAAAAGGTACATAAAAAGAACATTAAAGGTACATTAAAGTTACATGAAAAGTACATAAAGGGTACATAAAAGGTACAGAAAAGGTACATAAAAGGTACATAAAAGGTACATAAAAGGTACAGAAAAGGTACATAAAAGGTACATAAAAGGTACATAAACGGTACATAAAAAGTACATAAAAAGTTTATAAAAAGTACATAAAAAGTACGTAAAAAGTACATGGAAGGTACATTAAAGGTACATAAAAGGTACATAAAAAGTACATAAAAAGTACATAAAAGGTACATAAAGGGTACATAAAAGGTTCATAAAAGGTACATAAAAAGTACATAAAAGGTACATAAAAGGTACATAAAAGGTACATAAAAGGTACATAAAAGGTACATAAAAAGTACTTAAAAGGTACATAAAAAGTATATAAAAGGTACATAAAAGGTACATAGAAAGTACATAAAAGTTACATAAAAGTTACATAAAAGGTACATAAATGGTCCATAAAAAATACATAAAAGGTACATAAGAGTTACATAAAAGGTACATAAAATAGTACATAAAAGTTACATAAAAGGTACATAAAAGGTACATAAACGGCACATAAAAAGTACATAAAAGGTACATAAAGGGTAGATAAAAGGTACATACAGGGTACATAAAAAGTATATAAAATGTACATAAATGGTACGTAAAAAGTACATAAAAGGTACATGAAAGGTACATAAAAGGTACATAAAAAGTACATAAAAATTACATAAAATGTACATAAAAGGTACATAAAAGGTACATAAAAAGTACATACAAGGTACATAAAAGGTACATAAAACGTAAATAAAAGGTACATAAATGGTACTTAAAAAATACATAAAAGGTACATAAAAGGTACATAAAAGTTACATAAAAGATACATAAAAGGTACATAAAAAGTACATAAAAGGTACATAAAAGGTACATAAATGGTACATAAAAAGTACATAAAAGGTACATAAAAGGTACATAAGAGGTACATAAAGGGTACATAAAAAGTATATAAAAGTACATAAAAAGTATTTAAAAAGTACATAAAAGGTACATTAAAGGTACATAAAAGCTACATTAAAAGTACATAAAAAGTACATAAACGGTATATAAAAGGTACATAAAAGGTACATAAAAAGTACTTAAAAGGTACATAAAAGATACATAAAAGCTACATAGAAGGTACATAAAAAGTACATAAAAATTACATAAAAGGTACATAAAAGGTACATAAAAGGTGCATAAAAGGTACATAAAAGTTACATAAAAAGTACATAAACGGTATATAAAAGTTACATAGAAGTGCCGATACTACAGTTAACTGTAAAATTACATTATATTCTCTAATGATAGATGTCTCTCTCTCCCCACCTACAGGTCTCTGTTCAGAGCTTGATCACAGATGGCGTCTGGCTTACGCAATATATTTCGATATTGCCATCGGCGCCGGGGGCCGGGACCCGGGGCATAGCTCCGAAAGGGGGCCCGCGCAGCGCCGGTCCGGAGCGACCCCACACACCTCCCCCCTCCCCCCGCAAACCCGCGCTTGCGCACCTCGGCGCATGGGGGGGGGCCCGACGAACATGGGGCCCCCAAGGGGGCGGAGCCCCACAAAATGGCGACTAGGGCTGCGCCCCAAGACCGCCTCGGCCACGTAGCGCGCACAATTTGAATTTCCCGCCAAAATGACGTCACTTCCTGGTCCAGAACCCGCCTTTCCTATCTGCTAAAAGGTACATAAAAGTTACATAAAAGGTACATAAAAGGTAAATAAAAGGTACATAAAAGATACATAAATGGTCCATAAAAAGCTACATTAAAGGTACATAAAATTTACATAAATAGTATAGAAAAGGTACATAAAAAGTACGTAAATAGTACATAAAAGGTACATAAAAGGTACATAAGAAGTAAGTAAAAAGTACATAGTAAGTACAGAAAGGGTACATAAAAGGT
Source organism: Agriotes lineatus (assembly GCA_940337035.1). Classification (NCBI taxonomy): domain Eukaryota; kingdom Metazoa; phylum Arthropoda; class Insecta; order Coleoptera; family Elateridae; genus Agriotes; species Agriotes lineatus. Next base: position 104,412 of record CALNHX010004917.1, on the reverse strand, counting down.
ACATAAATGGCCCATAAAAAGTACATAAAAGGTACATAAAAGTTACATTAAAGGTACATAAAAGGTACATAAATGGTACATAAAAATTACATAAAAGGTACATAAAAGGCACATAAAAGGTACATAAAGGGTACATTAAAAGTATATAAAAGGTACATAAAAAGGACGTAAAAAGTACATTAAAGGTACATTAAAGGAACATAAAAAGTACATAAAAGGTACAAAGAAGGTACATAAAAGGTACATAAAAAATGCATAAAAGTTACATAAAAGGTACATAAAAGGTACATAAATGATACATAAAAAGTACATAAAAGGTACTTAAACAGTACAATAAAAGTACCTTAAAGGTGCATTAAAGGTACATAAAAGGTAAATAAAGGTACATAAAAGGTATATAAAAGTACATAAATACTACATAAAAAGTACATAAAAGGTACATAAACGTTACATAAAAGGTACATAAAAGGTACAAAAAAGGTACATAAAAAGTACATTAAAGGTACAATAAAGGTACATAAACAGTACATAAAAGGTACATAAAAAGTATATAAAAAGTTTATAAAAAGTACATAAAAAGTACGTAAAAAGTACATGGAAGGTACATTAAAGGTACATAAAAGGTACTTAAAGGGTACAAAAAGTTACATAAAAGGTACATAAATGGTACATAAAAAGTACATTAAAGGTACATAATAGTTACATAAGAGGTACATAAAAGGTAAAAAAAAGGTACATAAAAAGAACATTAAAGGTACATTAAACTTACATGAAAAGTACATAAAAGGTACATAAAAGGTACATAAAAGGTACATAAATGATACATAAAAGGTACATAAAAGGTACATAAATGATACATAAAAAGTACATAAAAGGTACTTAAACAGTACAATAAAAGTACCTTAAAGGTGCATTAAAGGTACATAAAAGGTAAAGAAAGGTACATAAAAGGTATATAAAAGGTACATAAATACTACATAAAAAGTACATAAAAGGTACATAAACGTTACATAAAAGGTACATAAAAGTTACAAAAAAGGTACATAAAAAGTACATTAAAGGTACAATAAAGGTACATAAACAGTACATAAAAGGTACATAAAAAGTATATAAAAAGTTTATAAAAAGTACATAAAAAGTACGTAAAAAGTACATGGAAGGTACATTAAAGGTACATAAAAGGTACTTAAAGGGTACAAAAAGTTACATAAAAGGTACATAAATGGTACATAAAAAGTACATTAAAGGTACATAATAGTTACATAAGAGGTACATAAAAGGTAAAAAAAAGGTACATAAAAAGAACATTAAAGGTACATTAAACTTACATGAAAAGTACATAAAAGGTACATAAAAGGTACAGAAAAGGTACATAAAAGGTACATAAAAGATAGATAAAAGGTACAGAAAAGGTACATAAAAGGTACATAAAAGGTACATAAAAGGTACATAAAAAGTACATAAAATGTACATAAAAGGTACATAAATGGTACATAAAAAGTACATAGAAGGTACATAAAAAGTACATAAAAATTACATAAAAAGTGCATAAAAGGTACATAAAAGTTACATAAAAAGTACATAAACGATATATAAAAGATACATAGAAGTTACATAAAAGGTACACAAAAGGTACATAAATGTTAAATAAAAAGTACATAAAAGATAAATAACAAGTACATCAAGGGTACACAAAAGGTACATAAAAGGTACATAAAAAGTACATAAAAGATACATAAAGGTACATAAAGGGTGCATAAAAGCTACATAAAAGTTACATAAAAAGTACATTAAAGTTACATTAAAAGAACATAAAGGGTACATAAAATGTACATAAAAGTTACATAAAAGGTACACAAAAGGTACATAAATGATACATAAAAAGTACATAAAAGGTACTTAAACAGTACATTAAAAGTACATTAAAGGTACATTAAAGGTAAATAAAAAGTAAATAAAAGGTACATAAAAGGTATATAAAAGGTACATAAATGGTACATAAAAAGTACATTAAAGGTACATAAAAGTTACATAAGAGGTACATAAAAGGTAAAAAAAAGGTACATAAAAAGAACATTAAAGGTACATTAAAGTTACATGAAAAGTACATAAAAGGTACATAAAAGGTACAGAAAAGGTACATAAAAGGTACATAAAAGGTACAGAAAAGGTACATAAAAGGTACATAAAAGGTACATAAAAAGTACATAAAAAGTTTATAAAAAGTAAATAAAAAGTACGTAAAAGGTACATGGAAGTTACATTAAAGGTACATAAAAGGTACATAAAGGGTACATAAAAGGTACATAAAAGGTACATAAAAAAGTACATAAAAGGTACATAAAAGGTACATAAAAGGTAAATAAAAAGTACTTAAAAGGTACATAAAAAGTATATAAAAGGTACATAATAGGTACATAAAAAGTACATAAAAGTTACATAAAAATTACATAAAAGGTACATAAATGGTCCACAAAAAATACATAAAAGGTACATAAGAGTTACATAAAAGGTACATAAAATAGTACATAAAAGGTACATAAAAGGTACATAAAAGGTACATAAAAAGTAAATACAAGGTACATATAAGGTACATAAAACGTAAATGAAAGTTACATAAATGGTACTTAAAAAATACATAAAAGGTACATAAAAGGTACATTAAAGTTACATAAAAGGTACATAAAAGGTACATAAAAAGTACATAAAAGGTACATAAAAAATACATAAATGGTACATAAAAAGTACATAGAAGGTACATAAAAAGTACATAAAAATTACATAAAGGTACATAAAAGGTACATAAAAAGTGCATAAAAGATACACAAAAGTTACATAAAAAGTACATAAACGGTATATAAAAGATACATAGAAGTTACATAAAAGGTCACAAAAGTTACAGAAATGTTAAATAAAAAGTACATAAAAGATACATAACAATTACATCAAGGGTACACACAAGGTACATAAAAGGTACATAAAAAGTACATAAAAGATACATAAAGGTACATAAAAGGTGCATAAAAGCTACATAAAAGTTACATAAAAAGTACATTAAAGTTACATTAAAAGAACATAAGGGGTACATAAAAGGTACATAAAAGTTACATAAAAGTTACACCAAAGGTACATCAAAGGAACATAAAAGGTACATAAAAGGTACATAAAAAGTACATAAAAGGTACATAAAATGTACATAAAAGGCACATAAAAGGTAGATAAAAGGTACATAAAAGGTATCTAAATGGTACATAAAAAGTACATAAAAGGTACACAAAAGGTACATAAAAGGCACATAAAGGTTACATAAAAGTTACATAAAAGATACATAAAAGGTACATAAAAGTTAAATAAAAGGTATATAAAAAGTACATAAAAGGTACATAAAAGGTACATAAAAGTTACATAAAAATTACATAACAGGTACATAAAAGGTACATTAAAGGTACATAAAAGGTACATGAAAGGTACATAAATGGTACATTAAAGATACATTTAAGGTACATAAAGATACATAAAAGATACATAAAAGATACATAAAAGGTACATAAAATGTACATAAATGGTACATAAAAAGTACATAAAAGTTACTTAAAAGGTACATAAAAGTTACATAAAAGGTACATAAAAGGTAAATAAAAGGTACATAAAAGATACATAAATGGTCCATAAAAAGCTACATTAAATGTACATAAAATTTACATAAATAGTATAGAAAAGGTACATAAAAAGTACATAAGAAGTAAGTAAAAAGTACATAGTAAGTACAGAAAGGGTACATAAAAGGTACATAAATGGCCCATAAAAAGTACATAAAAGGTACATAAAAGTTACATAAAAGGTACATAAAAGGTACATAAATGGTACATAAAAATTACATAAAAGGTACATAAAGGGCACATAAAAGGTACATAAAGGGTACATTAAAAGTATATAAAAGGTACATAAAAAGGACGTAAAAAGTACATTGAAGGTACATTAAAGGAACATAAAAAGTACACGAAAGGTACATAGAAGGTACATAAAAGGTACATAAAAAATGCATAAAAGTTACATAAAAGGTACATAAAAGGTACATAAATGATACATAAAAAGTACATAAAAGGTACTTAAACAGTACAATAAAATTACCTTAAAGGTGCATTAAAGGTACATAAAAAGTAAATAAAGGTACATAAAAGGTATATAAAAGGTACATAAATAGTACATAAAAAGGACATAAAAGGTACATAAACGTTACATAAAAGGTACATAAAAGGTACAAAAAAGGTACATAAAAAGTACATTAAAGGTACATTAAAGGTACATAAACAATACATAAAAGGTACATAAAAAGTATATAAAAAGTTTATAAAAAGTACATAAAAAGTACGTAAAAAGTACATGGAAGGTACATTAAAGGTACATAAAAGGTACTTAAAGGGTACAAAAAGTTACATAAAAGGTACATAAAAAGTACATAAAAGTTACATAAAAGTTACATAAAAAGTACTTAATAGGTACATAAAAAGTATTTAAAAGATACATAAAAGGTACATAAAAAGTACATAAAAGTTACTTAAACAGTACATTAAAAGTACATTAAAGGTACATTAAAGGTACATAAAAAGTAAATAGAAGTTGCATAAAAGGTATATAAAAGGTACATAAATGGTACATAAAAGTACATTAAAGGTACATAATAGTTACATAAGAGGTACATAAAAGGTAAAAAAAAGGTACATAAAAAGAACATTAAAGGTACATTAAACTTACATGAAAAGTACATAAAAGGTACATAAAAGGTACAGAAAAGGTACATAAAAGGTACATAAAAGGTAGATAAAAGGTACAGAAAAGGTACATAAAAGGTGCATAAAAGGTACATAAAAGGTACATAAAAAGTACATAAAAGGTACATAAAAGGTTCATAAATGGTACATAAAAAGTACATAGAAGGTACATAAAAAGTACATAAAAATTATATAAAAAGTGCATAAAAGGTACATAAAAGTTACATAAAAAGTACATAAACGGTATATAAAAGATACATAGAAGTTACATAAAAGGTACACAAAAGGTACATAAATGTTAAATAAAAAGTATATAAAAGATACATAACAAGTACATCAAGGGTACACAAAAGGTACATAAAAGGTACATAAAAAGTACATAAAAGATACATGAAGGTACATAAAGGGTACATAAAATGTACATAAAAGTTACATAAAAGGTACACAAAAGGTACATAAATGATACATAAAAAGTACATAAAAGGTACTTAAACAGTACATTAAAAGTACATTAAAGGTACATTAAAGGTAAATAAAAAGTAAATAAAAGGTACATAAAAGGTATATAAAAGGTACATAAATGGTACATAAAAAGTACATTAAAGGTACATAAAAGTTACATAAGAGGTACATAAAAGGTAAAAAAAAGGTACATAAAAAGAACATTAAAGGTACATTAAAGTTACATGAAAAGTACATAAAAGGTACATAAAAGGTACAGAAAAGGTACAAAAAAGGTACAAAAAAGGTACATAAAAGGTACAGAAAAGGTACATAAAAGGTACATAAAAGGTACATAAAAGGTACATAAAAAGTACATAAAAAGTTTATAAAAAGTACATAAAAAGTACGTAAAAAGTACATGGGAGGTACATTAAAGGTATATAAAAGGTACATAAAAGGTACATAAAAAGTACATAAAAGGTACATAAAGGATACATAAAAGGTACATAAAAGGTACATAAAAAGTACATAAAAGGTACATAAAAGGTACATAAAAGTTACATAAAAAGTACTTAAAAGGTACATAAAAAGTATATAAAAGGTACATAAAAGGTACATAAAAAGTACATAAAAGTTACATAAAAGTTACATAAAAGGTACATAAATGGTCCATAAAAAATACATAAAAGGTACATAAGAGTTACATAAAAGGTACATAAAATAGTACATAAAAGGTACATAAAAGGTACATAAAAGGTACATAAACGGTACATAAAAAGTACATAAAAGGTACATAAAGGGTACATAAAAGGTACATACAGGGTACATAAAAAGTATATAAAATGTACATAAAAAGTACGTAAAAAGTACATAAAAGGTACTTAAACAGTACATTAAAAGTACATTAAAGGTACATTAAAGGTACATAAAAAGTAAATAGAAGGTACATAAAAGGTATATAAAAGGTACATAAATGGTACATAAAAAGTACATTAAAGGTACATAATAGTTACATAAGAGGTACATAAAAGGTAAAAAAAAGGTACATAAAAAGAACATTAAAGGTACATTAAACTTACATGAAAAGTACATAAAAGGTACATAAAAGGTACAGAAAAGGTACATAAAAGGTACATAAAAGGTACATAAAAGGTACAGAAAAGGTACATAAAAGGTACATAAAACGTACATAAAAGGTACATAAAAATTACATAAAAGGTACATAAAAGGTACATAAATGGTACATAAAAAGTACATAGAAGGTACATAAAAAGTACATAAAAATTACATAAAAGTTACATAAAAAGTACATAAACGGTATATGGGAAGCTGTTTTAGCAATTCTTCGACGTCTTGTAATTATACCAGACGAGTATGTAGTGGCGAATAGAAAATCCAATGCAGAAGCTGCTCACGCTTACGTCTATCGCTATTTGTGGTGTCTTTATGTGCTGAAAACGTTCTCTAAGACACATTAGGCTCAAACTTCTGTCTCTTTAGTGTTAAAACGTCGTCTAGATGTTATTGTGGTGAGGCACTAATACCCCATGAAGGAGCTTGGCCTGCAAGGCGGAAGGTTAGAGCTTCCGTATTCTCGCTCTCACACCCGGCTGTCGCGTGTCAAATTCATGACACGTGGTGATGTGGTGAGCACCACGCATTAGACAACCGCATTATTACCCCTTGTTCTTTCGAACGCAGGTTCCCAATTATTTAAAGCGACTGGGTAGGCTGCCCGCCAGGCATTGATCTGGGATTTGAACTCCAGACTTCCGCGCCGCAGTCCGATGCTCTAACCATCAGAGCCACGCTGGCGTTAGATGTTATTGTAGCGTCCCAAAATGTATATTTACACCTAGAAGATTGTTACTCGTTGCATAAGGCAATTAAGGATATTATTATGCACAGTTTACAACCCTTGGCAAGCTGTTTTAGCAATTCTTCGACGTCTTATAATTATACCAGACGAGTATGTAGTGGCGAACAGAAAATCCAATGCAGAAGCTGCTCACGCTTACGTCTATCGCTATTTGTGGTGTCTTTATGTGCTGAAAACGTTCTCTAAGACACATTAGGCTTAAAGTTCTGCCTCTTTAGTGTTTAAACGTCGTCTAGAGGTTATTGTAGCATCCCAAAATGTATATTTACACCTAGAAGATTGTTAATCGTTGCATAAGGGAATTAAGGATATTACTATGCACAGTTTACAACTCTTGGGAAGCTGTTTTAGCAATTCTTCGACGTCTTGTAATTATACCAACCAGTATGTAGTGCCGAATAGAAAATCCAATGCAGAAGCTGCTCACGCTTACGTCTATCGCTATTTGTGGTGTCTTTATGTGCTGAAAACGATCTCTAGGACACATTAGGCTCAAACCTCTGTCTCTTTAGTGTTAAAACATCGTCTAGATGTTATTGTAGCGTCCCAAAATGTATATTTACACCTAGAAGATTGTTACTCGTTGTATAAGACAATTAAGGATATTATTATGCACAGTTTATAACTCATGGGAAGCTGTTTTAGCAATTCTTCGACGTCTTGTAAGTACACCAGACGAGTATGTAGTGGCGAATAGAAAATCCAATGCAGAAGCTGCTCACGCTTACGTCTATCGCTATTTGTGGTGTCTTTATGTTGTGAAAACGTTCTCTAAGACACATTAGGCTCAAACTTCTGTCTCTTTAGTGTTAAAATGTCGTCTAGATGTTATTGTAGCATCAAAAATGTATATTTACACCTAGAAGATTGTTAATCGTTGCATAAGGCAATTAAGGATATTATTATGCACAGTTTACAACCCTTGGCAAGTTGTTTTAGCAATTCTTCGACGTCTTATAATTATACCAGACGAGTATGTAGTGGCGAACAGAAAATCCAATGCAGAAGCTGCTCACGCTTACGTCTATCGCTATTTGTGGTGTCTTTATGTGCTGAAAACGTTCTCTAAGACACATTAGGCATAAAGTTCTGCCTCTTTAGTGTTTAAACGTCGTCTAGAGGTTATTGTAGCATCCCAAAATGTATATTTACACCTAGAAGATTGTTAATCGTTGCATAAGGGAATTAAGGATATTACTATGCACAGTTTACAACTCTTGGGAAGCTGTTTTAGCAATTCTTCGACGTCTTGTAATTATACCAGACGAGTATGTAGTGGCGAATAGAAAATCCAATGCAGAAGCTGCTCACGCTTACGTCTATCGCTATTTGTGGTGTCTTTATGTGCTGAAAACGTTCTCTAAGACACATTAGGCTCAAACTTCTGTCTCTTTAGTGTTAAAACGTCGTCTAGATGTTATTGTAGCGTTCCAAAATGTATATTTACACCTAGAAGATTGTTACTCGTTGCATAAGGCAATAAAGGATATTATTATGCACAGTTTACAACTCTTGGGAAGCTGTTTTAGCAATTCTTCGACGTCTTGTAATTATACCAACCAGTATGTAGTGCCGAATAGAAAATCCAATGCAGAAGCTGCTCACGCTTACGTCTATCGCTATTTGTGGTGTCTTTATGTGCTGAAAACGTTCTCTAAGACACTTTAGGCTCAAACTTCTGTCTCTTTAGTGTTAAAACGTCGTCTAGATGTTATTGTAGCGTCCCAAAATGTATATTTACACCTAGAAGATTGTTACTCGTTGCATAAGGCAATTAAGGATATTATTATGCACAGTTTACAACCCTTGGCAAGCTGTTTTAGCAATTCTTCGACGTCTTGTAATTATACCAGACGAGTATGTAGTGGCGAATAGAAAATCCAATGCAGAAGCTGCTCACGCTTACGTCTATCGCTATTTGTGGTGTCTTTATGTGCTGAAAACGATCTCTAGGACACATTATTCTCAAACTTCTGTCTCTTTAGTGTTAAAACGTCGTCTAGATGTTATTGTAGCGTCCCAAAATGTATATTTACACCTAGAAAATTGTTACTCGTTGTATAAGGCAATTAAGGATATTATTATGCACAGTTTACAACCCTTGGCAAGCTGTTTTAGCAATTCTTCGACGTCTTGTAATTATACCAGACGAGTATGTAGTGGCGAACAGAAAATCCAATGCAGAAGCTGCTCACGCTTACGTCTATCGCTATTTGTGGTGTCTTTATGTGCTGAAAACGTTCTCTAAGACACATTAGGCTTAAAGTTTTGCCTCTTTAGTGTTTAAACGTCGTCTAGAGGTTATTGTAGCATCCCAAAATGTATATTTACACCTAGAAGATTGTTAATCGTTGCATAAGGCAATTAAGGATATTACTATGCACAGTTTACAACTCTTGGGAAGCTGTTTTAGCAATTCTTCGACGTCTTGTAATTATACCAGACGAGTATGTAGTGGCGAATAGAAAATCCAATGCAGAAGCTGCTCACGCTTACGTCTATCGCTATTTGTGGTGTCTTTATGTGCTGAAAACGTTCTCTAAGACACATTAGGCTCAAACTTCCGTCTCTTTAGTGTTAAAACGTCGTCTAGATGTTATTGTAGCGTCCCAAAATGTATATTTACACCTAGAAGATTGTTACTCGTTGCATAAGGCAATTAAGGATATTATTATGCACAGTTTACAACCCTTGGCAAGCTGTTTTAGCAATTCTTCGACGTCTTGTAATTATACCAGACGAGTATGTAGTGGCGAATAGAAAATCCAATGCAGAAGCTGCTCACGCTTACGTCTATCGCTATTTGTGGTGTCTTTATGTGCTGAAAACGATCTCTAGGACACATTAGGCTCAAACTTCTGTCTCTTTAGTGTTAAAACGTCGTCTAGATGTTATTGTAGCGTCCCAAAATGTATATTTACACCTAGAAAATTGTTACTCGTTGCATAAGGCAATTAAGGATATTATTATTCACAGTTTACAACTCTTGGGAAGCTGTTTTAGCAATTCTTCGACGTCTTGTAATTATACCAGACAAGTATGAAGTGGCGAATAGAAAATCCAATGCAGAAGCTGCTCACGCTTACGTCTATCGCTATTTGTGGTGTCTATGTGCTGAAAACGTTCTCTAAGACAGATTAGGCTCAATCTTCTGTCTCTTTAGTGTTAAAACGTCGTCTAGATGTTATTGTAGCGTCCCAAAATGTATATTTACACCTAGAAGATTGTTACCCGTTGCATAAGGCAATAAAGGATATTATTATGCACAGTTTACAACTCTTGGGAAGCTGTTTTAGCAATTCTTCGACGTCTTGTAATTATACCAGACCAGTATGTAGTGGCGAATAGAAAATCCAATGCAGAAGCTGCTCACGCTTACGTCTATCGCTATTTGTGGTGTCTTTATGTGCTGAAAACGATCTCTAGGACACATTAGGCTCAAACTTCTGTCTCTTTAGTTTTAAGACGTCGTCTAGATGTTATTGTAGCGTCCCAAAATGTATATTTACACCTAGAAGATTGTTACTCGTTGCATAAGGCAATTAAGGATATTACTATGCACAGTTTACAACTCTTGGGAAGCTGTTTTAGCAATTCTTCGACGTCTTGTAATTATACCAGACGAGTATGTAGTGGCGAATAGAAAATCCAATGCAGAAGCTGCTCACGCTTACGTCTATCGCTATTTGTGGTGTCTTTATGTGCTGAAAACGTTCTCTAAGACACATTAGGCTCAAACTTCTGTCTCTTTAGTGTTAAAACGTCGTCTAGATGTTATTTTAGCGTCCCAAAATGTATATTTACACCTAGAAGATTGTTACTCGTTGCACAAGACAATTAAGGATATTACTATGCACAGATTACAACTCATGGGAAGCTGTTTTAGCAATTCTTCGACGTCTTGTAATTATACCAGACGAGTATGTACTGGCGAATAGAAAATCCAATGCAGAAGCTGCTCACGCTTACGTCTATCGCTATTTGTGGTGTCTTTATGTGCTGAAAACGTTCTCTAAGACACATTAGGCTCAAACTTCTGTCTCTTTAGTGTTAAAACGTCGTCTAGATGTTATTGTAGCGTCCCAAAATGTATATTTACACCTAGAAGATTGTTACTCGTTGCATAAGGCAATTAAGGATATTATTATGCACAGTTTACAACCCTTGGCAAGCTGTTTTAACAATTCTTCGACGTCTTGTAATTATACCAGACGAGTATGTAGTGGCGAATAGAAAATCCAATGCAGAAGCTGCTCACGCTTACGTCTATCGCTATTTGTGGTTTCTTTGTGTGCTGAAAACGATCTCTAGGACACATTAGGCTCAAACTTCTGTCTCTTTAGTGTTAAAACGTCGTCTAGATGTTATTGTAGCGTCCCAAAATGTATATTTACACCTAGAAAATTGTTACTCGTTGTATAAGGCAATTAAGGATATTACTATGCACAGTTTACAACTCATGGGAAGCTGTTTTAGCAATTCTTCGACGTCTTGTAATTATACCAGACGAGTATGTAGTGGCGAATAGAAAATCCAATGCAGAAGCTGCTCACGCTTACGTCTATCGGTATTTGTGGTGTCTTTATGTGCTGAAAACGTTCTCTAAGACACATTAGGCTCAAACTTCTGTCTCTTTAGTGTTAAAACGTCGTCTAGATGTTATTGTAGCGTCCCAAAATGTATATTTACACCTAGAAGATTGTTACTCGTTGCATAAGGCAATTAAGGATATTATTATGCACAGTTTACAACCCTTGGCGAGCTGTTTTAGCAATTCTTCGACGTCTTGTAATTATACCAGACGAGTATGTAGTGGCGAATAGAAAATCCAATGCAGAAGCTGCTCACGCTTACGTCTATCGCTATTTGTGGTGTCTTTATGTGCTGAAAACGATCTCTAGGACACATTATTCTCAAACTTCTGTCTCTTTAGTGTTAAAACGTCGTCTAGATGTTATTGTAGCTTCCCAAAATGTATATTTACACCTAGAAAATTGTTACTCGTTGTATAAGGCAATTAAGGATATTATTATGCACAGTTTACAACCCTTGGCAAGCTGTTTTAGCAATTCTTCGACGTCTTGTAATTATACCAGACGAGTATGTAGTGGCGAATAGAAAATCCAATGCAGAAGCTGCTCACGCTTACGTCTATCGCTATTTGTGGTGTCTTTATGTGCTGAAAACGATCTCTAGGACACATTAGGCTCAAACTTCTGTCTCTTTAGTGTTAAAACGTCGTCTAGATGTTATTGCAGCGTCCCAAAATGTATATTTACACCTAGAAGATTGTTACTCGTTGCATAAGGCAATTAAGGATCTTATTATGCACAGTTTACAACCCTTGGCAAGCTGTTTTAGCAATTCTTCGACGTCTTGTAATTATACCAGACGAGTATGTAGTGGCGAACAGAAAATCCAATGCAGAAGCTGCTCACGCTTACGTCTATCGCTATTTGTGGTGTCTTTATGTGTTGAAAACGTCCTCTAAGACACATTAGGCTCAAACTTCTGTCTCTTTAGTGTTAAAACGTCGTCTAGATGTTATTGTAGCGTCCCAAAATGTATATTTACACCTAGAAGATTGTTACTCGTTGCATAAGGCAATTAAGGATATTATTATGCACAGTTTACAACCCTTGGCAAGCTGTTTTAGCAATTCTTCGACGTCTTGTAATTATACCAGACGAGTATGTAGTGGCGAATAGAAAATCCAATGCAGAAGCTGCTCACGCTTACGTCTATCGCTATTTGTGGTGTCTTTATGTGTTGAAAACGTCCTCTAAGACACATTAGGCTCAAACTTCTGTCTCTTTAGTGTTAAAACGTCGTCTAGATGTTATTGTAGCGTCCCAAAATGTATATTTACACCTAGATGATTGTTACTCGTTGCATAAGGCAATTAAGGATATTATTATGCACAGTTTACAACCCTTGGCAAGCTGTTTTAGCAATTCTTCGACGTCTTGTAATTATACCAGACGAGTATGTAGTGGCGAATAGAAAATCCAATGCAGAAGCTGCTCACGCTTACGTCTATCGCTATTTGTGGTGTCTTTATGTGTTGAAAACGATCTCTAGGACACATTAGGCTCAAACTTCTGTCTCTTTAGTGTTAAAACGTCGTCTAGATGTTATTGTAGCGTCCCAAAATGTATATTTACACCTAGAAAATTGTTACTCGTTGTATAAGGCAATTAAGGATATTACTATGCACAGTTTACAACTCATGGGAAGCTGTTTTAGCAATTCTTCGACGTCTTGTCATTATACCAGACGAGTATGTAGTGGCGAATAGAAAATCCAATGCAGAAGCTGCTCACGCTTACGTCTATCGCTATTTGTGGTGTCTTTATGTGCTGAAAACGTTCTCTAAGACACGTTAGGCTCAATCTTCTGTCTCTTTAGTGTTAAAACGTCGTCTAGATGTTATTTTAGCGTCCCTAAATGTATATTTACACCTAGAAGATTGTTACTCGTTGCATAAGGCAATTAAGGGTATTATTATTCACAGTTTACAACTCTTGGGAAGCTGTTTTAGCAATTCTTCGACGTCTTGTAATTATACCAGACAAGTATGAAGTGGCGAATAGAAAATCCAATGCAGAAGCTGCTCACGCTTACGTCTATCGCTATTTGTGGTGTCTATGTGCTGAAACCGTTCTCTAAGACAGATTAGGCTCAATCTTCTGTCTCTTTAGTGTTAAAACGTCGTCTAGATGTTATTGTAGCGTCCCAAAATGTTTATTTACACCTAGAAGATTGTTACCCGTTGCATAAGGCAATAAAGGATATTATTATGCACAGTTTACAACTCTTGGGAAGCTGTTTTAGCAATTCTTCGACGTCTTGTAATTATACCCGACCAGTATGTAGTGGCGAATAGAAAATCCAATGCAGAAGCTGCTCACGCTTACGTCTATCGCTATTTGTGGTGTCATTATGTGCTGAAAACGATCTCTAGGACACATTAGGCTCAAACTTCTGTCTCTTTAGTTTTAAGACGTCGTCTAGATGTTATTGTAGCGTCCCAAAATGTATATTTACACCTAGAAGATTGTTACTCGTTGCATAAGGCAATTAAGGATATTATTATGCACAGTTTACAACCCTTGGCAAGCTGTTTTAACAATTCTTCGACGTCTTGTAATTATACCAGACGAGTATGTAGTGGCGAATAGAAAATCCAATGCAGAAGCTGCTCACGCTTACGTCTATCGCTATTTGTGGTGTCTTTATGTGCTGAAAACGATCTCTAGGACACATTAGGCTCAAACTTCTGTCTCTTTAGTGTTAAAACGTCGTCTAGATGTTATTGTAGCGTCCCAAACTGTATATTTACACCTAGAAGATTGTTACTCGTTGTATAAGGCAATTAAAGATATTACTATGCACAGTTTACAACTAATGGGAAGCTGTTTTAGCAATTCTTCGACGTCTTGTAATTATACCAGACGAGTATGTAGTGGCGAATAGAAAATCCAATGCAGAAGCTGCTCACGCTTACGTCTATCGCTATTTGTGGTGTCTTTATGTGCTGAAAACGTTCTCTCAGACACATTAGGCTCAAACTTCTGTCTCTTTAGTGTTAAAACGTCGTCTAGATGTTATTGTAGCATCAAAAATGTATATTTACACCTAGAAGATTGTTAATCGTTGCATAAGGCAATTAAGGATATTACTATGCACAGTTTACAACTCTTGGGAAGCTGTTTTAGCAATTCTTCGACGTCTTGTAATTATACCAGACGAGTATGTAGTGGCGAATAGAAAATCCAATTCAGAAGCTGCTCACGCTTACGTCTATCGCTATTTGTGGTGTCTTTATGTGCTGAAAACGATCTCTAGGACACATTAGGCTCAAACTTCTGTCTCTTTAGTGTTAAAACGTCGTCTAGATGTTATTGTAGCGTCCCAAAATGTATATTTACACCTAGAAGATTGTTACTCGTTGTATAAGGCAATTAAGGATATTACTATGCACAGTTTACAACTCATGGGAAGCTGTTTTAGCAATTCTTCGACGTCTTGTAATTATACCAGACGAGTATGTAGTGGCGAATAGAAAATCCAATTCAGAAGCTGCTCACGCTTACGTCTATCGCTATTTGTGGTGTCTTTATGTGCTGAAAACGTTCTCTAAGACACATTAGGCTCAAACTTCTGTCTCTTTAGTGTTAAAACGTCGTCTAAATGTTATTGTAGCATCAAAAATGTATATTTACACCTAGAAGATTGTTAATCGTTGCATAAGGCAATTAAGGATATTACTATGCACAGTTTACAACTCTTGGGAAGCTGTTTTAGCAATTCTTCGACGTCTTGTAATTATACCAGACGAGTATGTAGTGGCGAATAGAAAATCCAATGCAGAAGCTGCTCACGCTTACGTCTATCGCTATTTGTGGTGTCTTTATGTGCTGAAAACGTTCCCTAAGACACATTAGGCTCAAACTTCTGTCTCTTTAGTGTTAAAACGTCGTCTAAATGTTATTGTAGCGTCCCAAAATGTATATTTACACCTAGAAGATTGTTACTCGTTGCATAAGGCAATTAAGGGTATTATTATTCACAGTTTACAACTCTTGGGAAGCTGTTTTAGCAGTTCTTCGACGTCTTGTAATTATACCAGACAAGTATGTAGTGGCGAATAGAAAATCCAATGCAGAAGCTGCTCACGCTTACGTCTATCGCTATTTGTGGTGTCTTTATGTGCTGAAAACGTTCTCTAAGACACATTAGGCTCAAACTTCTGTCTCTTTAGTGTTAAAACGTCGTCTAGATGTTAGTGTAGCGTCCCAAAATGTATATTTACACCTAGAAGATTGTTACTCGTTGCATAAGGCAATTAAGGATATTATTATGCACAGTTTACAACACTTGGCAAGCTGTTTTAGCAATTCTTCGACGTCTTGTGAAGTATGAAGTGGCGAATAGAAAATTCAATGCAGAAGCTGCTCACGCTTACGTCTATCGCTATTTGTGGTGTCTTTATGTGCTGAAAACGATCTCTAGGACACATTAGGCTCAAACTTCTGTCTCTTTAGTGTTAAAACGTCGTCTAGATGTTATTGTAGCGTCCCAAAATGTATATTTACACCTAGAAGATTGTTACTCGTTGCATAAAGCAATTAAGGGTATTATTATTCACAGTTTACAACTCTTGGGAAGCTGTTTTAGCAATTCTTCGACGTCTTGTAATTATACCAGACAAGTATGAAGTGGCGAATAGAAAATCCAATGCAGAAGCTGCTCACGCTTACGTCTATCGCTATTTGTGGTGTCTTTATGTGCTGAAAACGTTCTCTAAGACACATTAGACTCAAGCTTCTGTCTCTTTAGTGTTAAAACGTCGTCTAGATGTTATTGTAGCGTCCCAAATTGTATATTTACACCTAGAAGATTCTTACTCGTTGCATAAGGCAATAAAGGATATTATTATGCACAGTTTACAACTCTTGGGAAGCTGTTTTAGCAATTCTTCGACGTCTTGTAATTATACCAGACGAGTATGTAGTGGCGAATAGAAAATCCAATGCAGAAGCTGCTCACGCTTACGTCTATCGCTATTTGTGGTGTCTTTATGTGCTGAAAACGTTCTCTAAGACACATTAGACTCAAGCTTCCGTCTCTTTAGTGTTAAAACGTCGTCTAGTTGTTATTGTAGCGTCCCAAATTGTATATTTACACCTAGAAGATTCTTACTCGTTGCATAAGGCAATAAAGGATATTATTATGCACAGTTGACAACTCTTGGGAAGCTGTTTTAGCAATTCTTCGACGTCTTGTAATTATACCAGACGAGTATGTAGTGGCGAATAGAAAAACCAATGCAGAAGCTGCTCACGCTTACGTCTATCGCTATTTGTGGTGTCTTTATGTGCTGAAAACGATCTCTAGGACACATTAGGCTCAAACTTCTGTCACTTTAGTGTTAAAACGTCGTCTAGATGTTATTTTAGCGTCCCAAAATGTATATTTACACCTAGAAGATTGTTACTCGTTGCATAAGGCAATTAAGGGTATTATTATTCACAGTTTACAACTCTTGGGAAGCTGTTTTAGCAATTCTTCGACGTCTTGTAATTATACCAGACAAGTATGAAGTGGCGAATAGAAAATCCAATGCAGAAGCTGCTCACGCTTACGTCTATCGCTATTTGTGGTGTCTTTATGTGCTGAAAACGTTCTCTAAGACACATTAGACTCAAGCTTCTGTCTCTTTAGTGTTAAAACGTCGTCTAGATGTTATTGTAGCGTCCCAAATTGTATATTTACACCTAGAAGATTCTTACTCGTTGCACAAGGCAATAAAGGATATTATTATGCACAGTTTACAACTCTTGGGAAGCTGTTTTAGCAATTCTTCGACGTCTTGTAATTATACCAGACGAGTATGTAGTGGCGAATAGAAAATCCAATGCAGAAGCTGCTCACGCTTACGTCTATCGCTATTTGTGGTGTCTTTATGTGCTGAAAACGATCTCTAGGACACATTAGGCTCAAACTTCTGTCACTTTAGTGTTAAAACGTCGTCTAGATGTTATTTTAGCGTCCCAAAATGTATATTTACACCTAGAAGATTGTTACTCGTTGCATAAGGCAATTAAGGGTATTATTATTCACAGTTTACAACTCTTGGGAAGCTGTTTTAGCAATTCTTCGACGTCTTGTAATTATACCAGACAAGTATGAAGTGGCGAATAGAAAATCCAATGCAGAAGCTGCTCACGCTTACGTCTATCGCTATTTGTGGTGTCTTTATGTGCTGAAAACGTTCTCTAAGACACATTAGACTCAAGCTTCTGTCTGTTTAGTGTTAAAACGTCGTCTAGATGTTATTGTAGCGTCCCAAATTGTATATTTACACCTAGAAGATTCTTACTCGTTGCATAAGGCAATAAAGGATATTACTATGCACAGTTTACAACTCTTGGGAAGCTGTTTTAGCAATTCTTCGACGTCTTGTAATTATACCAGACGAGTATGTAGTGGCGAATAGAAAATCCAATGCAGAAGCTGCTCACGCTTACGTCTATCGCTATTTGTGGTGTCTTTATGTGCTGAAAACGTTCTCTAAGACACATTAGACTCAAGCTTCTGTCTCTATAGTGTTAAAACGTCGTCTAGATGTTATTGTAGCGTCCCAAATTGTATATTTACACCTAGAAGATTCTTACTCGTTGCATAAGGCAATTAAGGATATTATTATGCACAGTTTACAACTCTTGGGAAGCTGTTTTAGCAATTCTTCGACGTCTTGTAATTATACCAGACGAGTATGTAGTGGCGAATAGAAAATCCAATGCAGAAGCTGCTCACGCTTACGTCTATCGCTATTTGTGGTGTCTTTATGTGCTGAAAACGATCTCTAGGACACATTAGGCTCAAACTTCTGTCACTTTAGTGTTAAAACGTCGTCTAGATGTTATTGTAGCGTCCCAAAATGTTTATTTACACCTAGAAGATTGTTACTCGTTGCATAAGGCAATTAAGGATATTATTATGCACAGTTTACAACCCTTGGCAAGTTGTTTTAGCAATTCTTCGACGTCTTGTAATTATACCAGACGAGTATGTAGTGGCGAATAGAAAATCCAATGCAGAAGTTGCTCACGCTTACGTCTATCGCTATTTGTGGTGTCTTTATGTGCTGAAAACGTTCTCTAAGACACATTAGGCTCAAACGTCTGCCTCTTTAGTGTTTAAACGTCGTCTAGAGGTTACTGTAGCATCAAAAATGTATATTTACACCTAGAAGATTGTTAATCATTGCATAAGGCAATTAAGGATATTATTATGCACAGTTTACAACTCTTGGGAAGCTGTTTTAGCAATTCTTCGACGTCTTGTAATTATACCAGACGAGTATGTAGTGGCGAATAGAAAATCCAATGCAGAAGCTGCTCACGCTTACGTCTATCGCTATTTGTGGTGTCTTTATGTGCTGAAAACGTTCTCTAAGACACATTAGGCTCAAACTTCTGTCTCTTTAGTGTTAAAACGTCGTCTAGATGTTATTGTAGCGTCCCAAAATGTATATTTACACCTAGAAGATTGTTACTCGTTGCATAAGGCAATTAAGGATATTATTATGCACAGTTTACAACCCTTGGCAAGCTGCTTTAGCAATTCTTCGACGTCTTGTAATTATACCCAGACGAGTATGTAGTGGCGAATAGAAAATCCAATGCAGAAGCTGCTCACGCTTACGTCTATCGCTATTTGTGGTGTCTTTATGTGCTGAAAACGTTCTCTAAGACAGATTAGGCTCAATCTTCTGTCTCTTTAGTGTTAAAACGTCGTCGAGATGTTATTTTAGCGTCCCTAAATGTATATTTACACCTAGAAGATTGTTACTCGTTGCATAAGGCAATTAAGGGTATTATTATTCACAGTTTACAACTCTTGGGAAGCTGTTTTAGCAATTCTTCGACGTCTTGTAATTATACCAGACAAGTATGAAGTGGCGCATAGAAAATCCAATGCAGAAGTTGCTCACGCTTACGTCTATCGCTATTTGTGGTGTCTATGTGCTGAAAACGTTCTCTAAGACAGATTAGGCTCAATCTTCTGTCTCTTTAGTGTTAAAACGTCGTCTAGATGTTATTGTAGCGTCCCAAAATGTATATTTACACCTAGAAGATTGTTACCCGTTGCATAAGGCAATAAAGGATATTATTATGCACAGTTTACAACTCTTGGGAAGCTGTTTTAGCAATTCTTCGACGTCTTGTAATTATACCAGACGAGTATGTAGTGGCGAATAGAAAATCCAATGCAGAAGCTGCTCACGCTTACGTCTATCGCTATTTGTGGTGTCTTTATGTGCTGAAAACGATCTCTAGGACACATTAGGCTCAAACTTCTGTCTCTTTAGTGTTAAAACGTCGTCTAGATGTTATTGTAGCGTCCCAAAATGTATATTTACACCTAGAAGATTGTTACTCGTTGCATAAGGCAATTAAGGATATTATTATGCACAGTTTACAACCCTTGGCAAGCTGTTTTAGCAATTCTTCGACGTCTTGTAATTATACCAGACGAGTATGTAGTGGCGAACAGAAAATCCAATGCAGAAGCTGCTCACGCTTACGTCTATCGCTATTTGTGGTGTCTTTATGTGCTGAAAACGTTCTCTAAGACACATTAGGCTTAAAGTTTTGACTCTTTAGTGTTTAAACGTCGTCTAGAGGTTATTGTAGCATCCCAAAATGTATATTTACACCTAGAAGATTGTTAATCGTTGCATAAGGCAATTAAGGATATTACTATGCACAGTTTACAACTCTTGGGAAGCTGTTTTAGCAATTCTTCGACGTCTTGTAATTATACCAGACGAGTATGTAGTGGCGAATAGAAAATCCAATGCAGAAGCTGCTCACGCTTACGTCTATCGCTATTTGTGGTGTCTTTATGTGCTGAAAACGTTCTCTAAGACACATTAGGCTCAAACTTCTGTCTCTTTAGTGTTAAAACGTCGTCTAGATGTTATTGTAGCGTCCCAAAATGTATATTTACACCTAGAAGATTGTTACTCGTTCAATAAGGCAATTAAGGATATTATTATGCACAGTTTACAACCCTTGGCAAGCTGTTTTAGCAATTCTTCGACGTCTTGTAATTATACCAGACGAGTATGTAGTGGCGAATAGAAAATCCAATGCAGAAGCTGCTCACGCTTACGTCTATCGCTATTTGTGGTGTCTTTATGTGCTGAAAACGATCTCTAGGACACATTAGGCTCAAACTTCTGTCTCTTTAGTGTTAAAACGTCGTCTAGATGTTATTGTAGCGTCCCAAAATGTATATTTACACCTAGAAGATTGTTACTCGTTGCATAAGGCAATTAAGGATATTATTATGCACAGTTTACAACCCTTGGCAAGCTGTTTTAGCAATTCTTCGACGTC
This sequence comes from Agriotes lineatus, assembly GCA_940337035.1. Taxonomy (NCBI): domain Eukaryota; kingdom Metazoa; phylum Arthropoda; class Insecta; order Coleoptera; family Elateridae; genus Agriotes; species Agriotes lineatus. Next base: position 83,404 of record CALNHX010004917.1, on the reverse strand, counting down.
TTGTAATTATACCAGACGAGTATGTAGTGGCGAACAGAAAATCCAATGCAGAAGCTGCTCACGCTTACGTCTATCGCTATTTGTGGTGTCTTTATGTGCTGAAAACGTTCTCTAAGACACATTAGGCTTAAAGTTTTGACTCTTTAGTGTTTAAACGTCGTCTAGAGGTTATTGTAGCATCCCAAAATGTATATTTACACCTAGAAGATTGTTAATCGTTGCATAAGGCAATTAAGGATATTACTATGCACAGTTTACAACTCTTGGGAAGCTGTTTTAGCAATTCTTCGACGTCTTGTAATTATACCAGACGAGTATGTAGTGGCGAATAGAAAATCCAATGCAGAAGCTGCTCACGCTTACGTCTATCGCTATTTGTGGTGTCTTTATGTGCTGAAAACGTTCTCTAAGACACATTAGGCTCAAACTTCTGTCTCTTTAGTGTTAAAACGACGTCTAGATGTTATTGTAGCGTCCCAAAATGTATATTTACACCTAGAAGATTGTTACTCGTTCAATAAGGCAATTAAGGATATTATTATGCACAGTTTACAACCCTTGGCAAGCTGTTTTAGCAATTCTTCGACGTCTTGTAATTATACCAGACGAGTATGTAGTGGCGAATAGAAAATCCAATGCAGAAGCTGCTCACGCTTACGTCTATCGCTATTTGTGGTGTCTTTATGTGCTGAAAACGATCTCTAGGACACATTAGGCTCAAACTTCTGTCTCTTTAGTGTTAAAACGTCGTCTAGATGTTATTGTAGCGTCCCAAAATGTATATTTACACCTAGAAAATTGTTACTCGTTGTATAAGGCAATTAAGGATATTACTATGCACAGTTTACAACTCTTGGGAAGCTGTTTTAGCAATTCTTCGACGTCTTGTCATTATACCAGACGAGTATGTAGTGGCGAATAGAAAATCCAATGCAGAAGCTGCTCACGCTTACGTCTATCGCTATTTGTGGTGTCTTTATGTGCTGAAAACGTTCTCTAAGACAGATTAGGCTCAATCTTCTGTCTCTTTAGTGTTAAAACGTCGTCTAGATGTTATTTTAGCGTCCCTAAATGTATATTTACACCTAGAAGATTGTTACTCGTTGCATAAGGCAATTAAGGGTATTATTATTCACAGTTTACAACTCTTGGGAAGCTGTTTTAGCAATTCTTCGACGTCTTGTAATTATACCAGACAAGTATGAAGTGGCGCATAGAAAATCCAATGCAGAAGTTGCTCACGCTTACGTCTATCGCTATTTGTGGTGTCTATGTGCTGAAAACGTTCTCTAAGACAGATTAGGCTCAATCTTCTGTCTCTTTAGTGTTAAAACGTCGTCTAGATGTTATTGTAGCGTCCCAAAATGTATATTTACACCTAGAAGATTGTTACCCGTTGCATAAGGCAATAAAGGATATTATTATGCACAGTTTACAACTCTTGGGAAGCTGTTTTAGCAATTCTTCGACGTCTTGTAATTATACCAGACCAGTATGTAGTGGCGAATAGAAAATCCAATGCAGAAGCTGCTCACGCTTACTTCTATCGCTATTTGTGGTGTCTTTATGTGCTGAAAACGATCTCTAGAACACATTAGGCTCAAACTTCTGTCTCTTTAGTTTTAAGACGTCGTCTAGATGTTATTGTAGCGTCCCAAAATGTATATTTACACCTAGAAGATTGTTACTCGTTGCATAAGGCAATTAAGGATATTATTATGCACAGTTTACAACCCTTGGCAAGCTGTTTTAGCAATTCTTCGACGTCTTGTAATTATACCAGACGAGTATGTAGTGGCGAATAGAAAATCCAATGCAGAAGCTGCTCACGCTTACGTCTATTGCTATTTGTGGTGTCTTTATGTGCTGAAAACGTTCTCTAAGACACATTAGGCTCAAACTTCTGTCTCTTTAGTGTTAAAACGTCGTCTAGATGTTATTTTAGCGTCCCAAAATGTATATTTACACCTAGAAGATTGTTACTCGTTGCATAAGGCAATTAAGGGTATTATTATTCACAGTTTACAACTCTTGGGAAGCTGTTTTAGCAATTCTTCGACGTCTTGTAATTATACCAGACAAGTATGAAGTGGCGAATAGAAAATCAAATCAGAAGCTGCTCACGCTTACGTCTATCGCTATTTGTGGTGTCTTTATGTGCTGAAAACGTTCTCTAAGACACATTAGACTCAAGCTTCTGTCTCTTTAGTGTTAAAACGTCGTCTAGATGTTATTGTAGCGTCCCAAATTGTATATTTACACCTAGAAGATTGTTACTCGTTGCATAAGGCAATAAAGGATATTATTATGCACAGTTTACAACTCTTGGGAAGCTGTTTTAGCAATTCTTCGACGTCTTGTAATTATACCAGACGAGTATGTAGTGGCGAATAGAAAATCCAATGCAGAAGCTGCTCACGCTTACGTCTATCGCTATTTGTGGTGTGTTTATGTGCTGAAAACGTTTTCTAAGACACATTAGACTCAAGCTTCTGTCTCTTTAGTGTTAAAACGTCGTCTAGATGTTATTGTAGCGTCCCAAATTGTATATTTACACCTAGAAAATTCTTACTCGTTGCATAAGGCAATAAAGGATATTATTATGCACAGTTTACAACTCTTGGGAAGCTGTTTTAGCAATTCTTCGACGTCTTGTAATTATACCAGACGAGTATGTAGTGGCGAATAGAAAATCCAATGCAGAAGCTGCTCACGCTTACGTCTATCGCTATTTGTGGTGTCTTTATGTGCTGAAAACGATCTCTAGGACACATTAGGCTCAAACTTCTGTCACTTTAGTGTTAAAACGTCGTCTAGATGTTATTTTAGCGTCCCAAAATGTATATTTACACCTAGAAGATTGTTACTCGTTGCATAAGGCAATTAAGGGTATTATTATTCACAGTTTACAACTCTTGGGAAGCTGTTTTAGCAATTCTTCGACGTCTTGTAATTATACCAGACAAGTATGAAGTGGCGAATAGAAAATCCAATGCAGAAGCTGCTCACGCTTACGTCTATCGCTATTTGTGGTGTCTTTATGTGCTGAAAACGTTCTCTAAGACACATTAGACTCAAGCTTCTGTCTGTTTAGTGTTAAAACGTCGTCTAGATGTTATTGTAGCGTCCCAAATTGTATATTTACACCTAGAAGATTCTTACTCGTTGCATAAGGCAATAAAGGATATTACTATGCACAGTTTACAACTCTTGGGAAGCTGTTTTAGCAATTCTTCGACGTCTTGTAGTTATACCAGACGAGTATGTAGTGGCGAATAGAAAATCCAATGCAGAAGCTGCTCACGCTTACGTCTATCGCTATGTGTGGTGTCTTTATGTGCTGAAAACGTTCTATAAGACACATTAGACTCAAGCTTCTATCTCTTTAGTGTTAAAACGTCGTCTAGATGTTATTGTAGCGTCCCAAATTGTATATTTACACCTAGAAGATTCTTACTCGTTGCATAAGGCAATAAAGGATATTATTATGCACAGTTTACAACTCTTGGGAAGCTGTTTTAGCAATTCTTCGACGTCTTGTAATTATACCAGACGAGTATGTAGTGGCGAATAGAAAATCCAATGCAGAAGCTGCTCACGCTTACGTCTATCGCTATTTGTGGTGTCTTTATGTTCTGAAAACGATCTCTAGGACACATTAGGCTCAAACTTCTGTCACTTTAGTGTTAAAACGTCGTCTAGATGTTATTGTAGCGTCCCAAAATGTTTATTTACACCTAGAAGATTGTTACTCGTTGCATAAGGCAATTAAGGATATTATTATGCACAGTTTACAACCCTTGGCAAGTTGTTCTAGCAATTCTTCGACGTCTTGTAATTATACCAGACGAGTATGTAGTGGCGAATAGAAAATCCAATGCAGAGGCTGCTCACGCTTACGTCTATTACTATTTGTGGTGTCTTTATGTGCTGAAAACGATCTGTAGGACACATTAGGCTCAAACTTCTGTCTCTTTAGTGTTAAAACGTCGTCTAGATGTTATTGTAGCGTCCCAAAATGTATATTTACACCTAGAAGATTGTTACTTGTTGTATAAGGCAATTAAGGATATTACTATGCACAGTTTACAACTCATGGGAAGCTGTTTTAGCAATTCTTCGACGTCTTGTAATTATACCAGACGAGTATGTAGTGGCGAATAGAAAATCCAATTCAGAAGCTGCTCACGCTTACGTCTATCGCTATTTGTGGTGTCTTTATGTGCTGAAAACGTTCTCTAAGACACATTAGGCTCAAACTTCTGTCTCTTTAGTGTTAATACGTCGTCTAGATGTTATTGTAGCATCAAAAATGTATATTTACACCTAGAAGATTGTTACTCGTTGCATAAAGCAATTAAGGGTATTATTATTTACAGTTTACAACTCTTGGGAAGCTGTTTTAGCAATTCTTCGACGTCTTGTAATTATACCAGACAAGTATGAAGTGGCGAATAGAAAATCCAATGCAGAAGCTGCTCACGCTTACGTCTATCGCTATTTGTGGTGTTTTTATGTGCTGAAAACGTTCTCTAAGACACATTAGGCTCAAACTTCTGTCTCTTTAGTGTTAAAACGTCGTCTAGATGTTATTGTAGCGTCCCAAAATGTATATTTACACCTAGAAGATTGTTACTCGTTGCATAAGGCAATAAAGGATATTATTATGAACAGTTTACAACTCTTGGGAAGCTGTTTTAGCAATTCTTCGACGTCTTGTAATTATACCGGACCAGTATGTAGTGGCGAATAGAAAATCCAATGCAGAAGCTGTTCACGCTTACGTCTATCGCTATTTGTGGTGTCTTTATGTGCTGAAAACGATCTCTAGGACACATTAGGCTCAAACTTCTGTCTCTTTAGTGTTAAAACGTCGTCTAGATGTTATTGTAGCGTCCCAAAATGTATATTTACACCTAGAAGATTCTTACTCGTTGCATAAGGCAATAAAGGATATTATTATGCACAGTTTACAACTCTTGGGAAGCTGTTTTAGCAATTCTTCGACGTCTTGTAAATATACCAGACGAGTATGTAGTGGCGAATAGAAAATCCAATGCAGAAGCTACTCACGCTTACGTCTATCGCTACTTGTGGTGTTTTTATGTGCTGAAAACGATCTCTAGGACACTTTAAGCTCAAACTTCTGTCACTTTAGTGTTAAAACGTCGTCTAGATGTTATTGTAGCGTCCCAAAATGTATATTTACACCTAGAAGATTGTTACTCGTTGCATAAGGCAATTAAGGATATTATTATGCACAGTTTACAACCCTTGGCAAGTTGTTTTAGCAATTCTTCGACGTCTTGTAATTATACCAGACGAGTATGTAGTGGCGAATAGAAAATCCAATGCAGAAACTGCTCACGCTTACGTCTATCGCTATTTGTGGTGTCTTTATGTGCTGAAAACGTTCTCTAAGACACATTAGGCTCGAACGTCTGCCTCTTTAGTGTTTAAACGTCGTCTAGAGGTTACTGTAGCATCAAAAATGTATATTTACACCTAGAAGATTGTTAATCGTTGCATAAGGCAATTAAGGATATTACTATTCACAGTTTACAACTCTTGGGAAGCTGTTTTAGCAATTCTTCGACGTCTTGTAATTATACCAGACAAGTATAAAGTGGCGAATAGAAAATCCAATGCAGAAGCTGCTCACGCTTACGTCTATCGCTATTTGTGGTGTCTTTATGTGCTGAAAACGTTCTCTAAGACACATTAGGCTCAAACTTCTGTCTCTTTAGTGTTAAAACGTCGTCTAGATGTTATTGTAGCGTCCCAAAATGTATATTTACACCTAGAAGATTGTTACTCGTTGCATAAGGCAATAAAGGATATTATTATGAACAGTTTACAACTCTTGGGAAGCTGTTTTAGCAATTCTTCGACGTCTTGTAATTATACCGGACCAGTATGTAGTGGCGAATAGAAAATCCAATGCAGAAGCTGTTCACGCTTACGTCTATCGCTATTTGTGGTGTCTTTATGTGCTGAAAACGATCTCTAGGACACATTAGGCTCAAACTTCTGTCTCTTTAGTGTTAAAACGTCGTCTAGATGTTATTGTAGCGTCCCAAAATGTATATTTACACCTAGAAGATTGTTACTCGTTGTATAAGGCAATTAAGGATATTACTATGCACAGTTTACAACTCATGGGAAGCTGTTTTAGCAATTGTTCGACGTCTTGTAATTATACCAGACGAGTATGTAGTGGCGAATAGAAAATCCAATGCAGAAGCTGCTCACGCTTACGTCTATCGCTATTTGTGGTGTCTTTATGTGCTGAAAACGTTCTCTAAGACACATTAGGCTCAAACTTCTGTCTCTTTAGTGTTAAAACGTCGTCTAGATGTTATTGTAGCGTCCCAAAATGTATATTTACACCTAGAAGATTGTTACTCGTTGCATAAGGCAATTAAGGATATTATTATGCACAGTTTACAACCCTTGGCAAGCTGTTTTAGCAATTCTTCGACGTCTTGTAATTATACCAGACGAGTATGTAGTGGCGAATAGAAAATCCAATGCAGAAGCTGCTCACGCTTACGTCTATCGCTATTTGTGGTGTCTTTATGTGCTGAAAACGTTCTCTAAGACACATTAGGCTCAAACGTCTGCCTCTTTGGTGGTTAAACGTCGTCTAGAGGTTATTGTAGCATCAAAAATGTATATTTACACCTAGAAGATTGTTAATCGTTGCATAAGGCAATTAAGGATATTACTATGCACAGTTTACAACTCATGGGAAGCTGTTTTAGCAATTGTTCGACGTCTTGTAATTATACCAGACGAGTATGTAGTGGCGAATAGAAAATCCAATGCAGAAGCTGCTCACGCTTACGTCTATCGCTATTTGTGGTGTCTTTATGTTCTGAAAACGATCTCTAGGACACATTAGGCTCAAACTTCTGTCACTTTAGTGTTAAAACGTCGTCTAGATGTTATTGTAGCGTCCCAAAATGTTTATTTACACCTAGAAGATTGTTACTCGTTGCATAAGGCAATTAAGGATATTATTATGCACAGTTTACAACCCTTGGCAAGTTGTTCTAGCAATTCTTCGACGTCTTGTAATTATACCAGACGAGTATGTAGTGGCGAATAGAAAATCCAATGCAGAGGCTGCTCACGCTTACGTCTATTACTATTTGTGGTGTCTTTATGTGCTGAAAACGATCTGTAGGACACATTAGGCTCAAACTTCTGTCTCTTTAGTGTTAAAACGTCGTCTAGATGTTATTGTAGCGTCCCAAAATGTATATTTACACCTAGAAGATTGTTACTTGTTGTATAAGGCAATTAAGGATATTACTATGCACAGTTTACAACTCATGGGAAGCTGTTTTAGCAATTCTTCGACGTCTTGTAATTATACCAGACGAGTATGTAGTGGCGAATAGAAAATCCAATTCAGAAGCTGCTCACGCTTACGTCTATCGCTATTTGTGGTGTCTTTATGTGCTGAAAACGTTCTCTAAGACACATTAGGCTCAAACTTCTGTCTCTTTAGTGTTAATACGTCGTCTAGATGTTATTGTAGCATCAAAAATGTATATTTACACCTAGAAGATTGTTACTCGTTGCATAAAGCAATTAAGGGTATTATTATTTACAGTTTACAACTCTTGGGAAGCTGTTTTAGCAATTCTTCGACGTCTTGTAATTATACCAGACAAGTATGAAGTGGCGAATAGAAAATCCAATGCAGAAGCTGCTCACGCTTACGTCTATCGCTATTTGTGGTGTTTTTATGTGCTGAAAACGTTCTCTAAGACACATTAGGCTCAAACTTCTGTCTCTTTAGTGTTAAAACGTCGTCTAGATGTTATTGTAGCGTCCCAAAATGTATATTTACACCTAGAAGATTGTTACTCGTTGCATAAGGCAATAAAGGATATTATTATGAACAGTTTACAACTCTTGGGAAGCTGTTTTAGCAATTCTTCGACGTCTTGTAATTATACCGGACCAGTATGTAGTGGCGAATAGAAAATCCAATGCAGAAGCTGTTCACGCTTACGTCTATCGCTATTTGTGGTGTCTTTATGTGCTGAAAACGATCTCTAGGACACATTAGGCTCAAACTTCTGTCTCTTTAGTGTTAAAACGTCGTCTAGATGTTATTGTAGCGTCCCAAAATGTATATTTACACCTAGAAGATTGTTACTCGTTGTATAAGGCAATTAAGGATATTACTATGCACAGTTTACAACTCATGGGAAGCTGTTTTAGCAATTGTTCGACGTCTTGTAATTATACCAGACGAGTATGTAGTGGCGAATAGAAAATCCAATGCAGAAGCTGCTCACGCTTACGTCTATCGCTATTTGTGGTGTCTTTATGTGCTGAAAACGTTCTCTAAGACACATTAGGCTCAAACTTCTGTCTCTTTAGTGTTAAAACGTCGTCTAGATGTTATTGTAGCGTCCCAAAATGTATATTTACACCTAGAAGATTGTTACTCGTTGCATAAGGCAATTAAGGATATTATTATGCACAGTTTACAACCCTTGGCAAGCTGTTTTAGCAATTCTTCGGCGTCTTGTAATTATACCAGACGAGTATGTAGTGGCGAATAGAAAATCCAATGCAGAAGCTGCTCACGCTTACGTCTATCGCTATTTGTGGTGTCTTTATGTGCTGAAAACGGTCTCTAAGACACATTAGGCTCAAACGTCTGCCTCTTTGGTGGTTAAACGTCGTCTAGAGGTTATTGTAGCATCAAAAATGTATATTTACACCTAGAAGATTGTTAATCGTTGCATAAGGCAATTAAGGATATTACTATGCACAGTTTACAACTTTTGGGAAGCTGTTTTAGCAATTCTTCGACGTCTTGTAATTATACCAGACGAGTATGTAGTGGCGAATAGAAAATCCAATGCAGAAGCTGCTCTCGCTTACGTTTATCGCTATTTGTAGTGTTTTTATGTGCTGAAAACTTTCTCTAAGACAGATTAGGCTCAATCTTCTGTCTCTTTAGTGTTAAAACGTCGTCTAGATGTTATTGTAGCGTCCCAAAATGTATATTTACACCTAGAAGATTGTTACTCGTTGCATAAGGCAATTAAGGATTGTATTATGCACAGTTTACAACTCTTGGGAAGCTGTTTTAGCAATTCTTCGACGTCTTGTAATTTTACCAGACGAGTATGTAGTGGCGAATAGAAAATCCAATGCAGAAGCTGCTCACGCTTACGTCTATCGCTATTTGTGGTGTCTTTATGTGCTGAAAACGTTCTCTAAGACACATTAGGCTCAAACTTCTGCCTCTTTAGTGTTAAAACGTCGTCTAGATGTTATTGTAGCGTCCCAAAATGTATATTTACAACTAGAAGATTGTTACTCGTTGCATAAGGCAATTAAGGGTATTATTATTCACAGCTTACAACTTTTGGGAAGCTGTTTTAGCATTTCTTCGACGTCTTGTAATTATACCAGACGAGTATGTAGTGGCGAATAGAAAATCCAATGCAGAAGCTGCTCACGCTTATGTCTATCGCTATTTGTGGTGTCCTTATGTGCTGAAAACGTTCTCTAAGACACATTAGACTCAAGCTTCTATCTCTTTAGTGTTAAAACGTCGTCTAGATGTTATTGTAGCGTCCCAAATTGTATATTTACACCTAGAAGATTCTTACTCGTTGCATAAGGCAATAAAGGATATTATTATGCACAGTTTACAACTCTTGGGAAGCTGTTTTAGCAATTCTTCGACGTCTTGTAATTATACCAGACGAGTATGTAGTGGCGAATAGAAAATCCAATGCAGAAGCTGTTCACGCTTACGTCTATCGCTATTTGTGGTGTCTTTATGTGCTGAAAACGATCTCTAGGACACATTAGGCTCAAACTTCTGTCTCTTTAGTGTTAAAACGTCGTCTAGATGTTATTGTAGCGTCCCAAAATGTATATTTACACCTAGAAGATTCTTACTCGTTGCATAAGGCAATAAAGGATATTATTATGCACAGTTTACAACTCTTGGGAAGCTGTTTTAGCAATTCTTCGACGTCTTGTAAATATACCAGACGAGTATGTAGTGGCGAATAGAAAATCCAATGCAGAAGCTACTCACGCTTACGTCTATCGCTACTTGTGGTGTTTTTATGTGCTGAAAACGATCTCTAGGACACTTTAAGCTCAAACTTCTGTCACTTTAGTGTTAAAACGTCGTCTAGATGTTATTGTAGCGTCCCAAAATGTATATTTACACCTAGAAGATTGTTACTCGTTGCATAAGGCAATTAAGGATATTATTATGCACAGTTTACAACCCTTGGCAAGTTGTTTTAGCAATTCTTCGACGTCTTGTAATTATACCAGACGAGTATGTAGTGGCGAATAGAAAATCCAATGCAGAAGCTGCTCACGCTTACGTCTATCGCTATTTGTGGTGTCTTTATGTGCTGAAAACGTTCTCTAAGGCACATTAGGCTCGAACGTCTGCCTCTTTAGTGTTTAAACGTCGTCTAGAGGTTACTGTAGCATCAAAAATGTATATTTACACCTAGAAGATTGTTAATCGTTGCATAAGGCAATTAAGGATATTACTATTCACAGTTTACAACTCTTGGGAAGCTGTTTTAGCAATTCTTCGACGTCTTGTAATTATACCAGACAAGTATAAAGTGGCGAATAGAAAATCCAATGCAGAAGCTGCTCACGCTTACGTCTATCGCTATTTGTGGTGTCTTTATGTGCTGAAAACGTTCTCTAAGACACATTAGGCTCAAACTTCTGTCTCTTTAGTGTTAAAACGTCTTCTAGATGTTATTGTAGCGTCCCAAAATGTATATTTACACCTAGAAGATTGTTACTCGTTGCATAAGGCAATAAAGGATATTATTATGAACAGTTTACAACTCTTGGAAGCTGTTTTAGCAATTCTTCGACGTCTTGTAATTATACCGGACCAGTATGTAGTGGCGAATAGAAAATCCAATGCAGAAGCTGTTCACGCTTACGTCTATCGCTATTTGTGGTGTCTTTATGTGCTGAAAACGATCTCTAGGACACATTAGGCTCAAACTTCTGTCTCTTTAGTGTTAAAACGTCGTCTAGATGTTATTGTAGCGTCCCAAAATGTATATTTACACCTAGAAGATTGTTACTCGTTGTATAAGGCAATTAAGGATATTACCATGCACAGTTTACAACTCATGGGAAGCTGTTTTAGCAATTGTTCGACGTCTTGTAATTATACCAGACGAGTATGTAGTGGCGAATAGAAAATCCAATGCAGAAGCTGCTCACGCTTACGTCTATCGCTATTTGTGGTGTCTTTATGTGCTGAAAACGTTCTCTAAGACACATTAGGCTCAAACTTCTGTCTCTTTAGTGTTTAAAACGTCGTCTAGATGTTATTGTAGCGTCCCAAAATGTATATTTACACCTAGAAGATTGTTACTCGTTGCATAAGGCAATTAAGGATATTATTATGCACAGTTTACAACCCTTGGCAAGCTGTTTTAGCAATTCTTCGACGTCTTGTAATTATACCAGACGAGTATGTAGTGGCGAATAGAAAATCCAATGCAGAAGCTGCTCACGCTTACGTCTATCGCTATTTGTGGTGTCTTTATGTGCTGAAAACGTTCTCTAAGACACATTAGGCTCAAACGTCTGCCTCTTTGGTGGTTAAACGTCGTCTAGAGGTTATTGTAGCATCAAAAATGTATATTTACACCTAGAAGATTGTTAATCGTTGCATAAGGCAATTGAGGATATTACTATGCACAGTTTACAACTTTTGGGAAGCTGTTTTAGCAATTCTTCGACGTCTTGTAATTATACCAGACGAGTATGTAGTGGCGAATAGAAAATCCAATGCAGAAGCTGCTCTCGCTTACGTTTATCGCTATTTGTAGTGTTTTTATGTGCTGAAAACTTTCTCTAAGACAGATTAGGCTCAATCTTCTGTCTCTTTAGTGTTAAAACGTCGTCTAGATGTTATTGTAGCGTCCCAAAATGTATATTTACACCTAGAAGATTGTTACTCGTTGCATAAGGCAATTAAGGATTGTATTATGCACAGTTTACAACTCTTGGGAAGCTGTTTTAGCAATTCTTCGACGTCTTGTAATTTTACCAGACGAGTATGTAGTGGCGAATAGAAAATCCAATGCAGAAGCTGCTCACGCTTACGTCTATCGCTATTTGTGGTGTCTTTATGTGCTGAAAACGTTCTCTAAGACACATTAGGCTCAAACTTCTGCCTCTTTAGTGTTAAAACGTCGTCTAGATGTTATTGTAGCGTCCCAAAATGTATATTTACAACTAGAAGATTGTTACTCGTTGCATAAGGCAATTAAGGGTATTATTATTCACAGCTTACAACTTTTGGGAAGCTGTTTTAGCATTTCTTCGACGTCTTGTAATTATACCAGACGAGTATGTAGTGGCGAATAGAAAATCCAATGCAGAAGCTGCTCACGCTTATGTCTATCGCTATTTGTGGTGTCCTTATGTGCTGAAAACGTTCTCTAAGACACATTACACTCAAGCTTCTATATCTTTAGTGTTAAAACGTCGTCTAGATGTTATTGTAGCGTCCCAAATTGTATATTTACACCTAGAAGATTCTTACTCGTTGCATAAGGCAATAAAGGATATTATTATGCACAGTTTACAACTCTTGGGAAGCTGTTTTAGCAATTCTTCGACGTCTTGTAATTATACCAGACGAGTATGTAGTGGCGAATAGAAAATCCAATGCAGAAGCTGTTCACGCTTACGTCTATCGCTATTTGTGGTGTCTTTATGTGCTGAAAACGTTCTCTAGGACACATTAGGCTCAAACTTCTGTCTCTTTAGTGTTAAAACGTCGTCTAGATGTTATTGTAGCGTCCCAAAATGTATATTTACACCTAGAAGATTCTTACTCGTTGCATAAGGCAATAAAGGATATTATTATGCACAGTTTACAACTCTTGGGAAGATGTTTTAGCAATTCTTCCACGTCTTGTAAATATACCAGACGAGTATGTAGTGGCGAATAGAAAATCCAATGCAGAAGCTACTCACGCTTACGTCTATCGCTACTTGTGGTGTTTTTATGTGCTGAAAACGATCTCTAGGACACTTTAAGCTCAAACTTCTGTCACTTTAGTGTTAAAACGTCGTCTAGATGTTATTGTAGCGTCCCAAAATGTATATTTACACCTAGAAGGTTGTTACTCGTTGCATAAGGCAATTAAGGATATTATTATGCACAGTTTACAACCCTTGGCAAGTTGTTTTAGCAATTCTTCGACGTCTTGTAATTATACCAGACGAGTATGTAGTGGCGAATAGAAAATCCAATGCAGAAGCTGCTCACGCTTACGTCTATCGCTATTTGTGGTGTCTTTATGTGCTGAAAACGTTCTCTAAGACACATTAGGCTCGAACGTCTGCCTCTTTAGTGTTTAAACGTCGTCTAGAGGTTACTGTAGCATCAAAAATGTATATTTACACCTAGAAGATTGTTAATCGTTGCATAAGGCAATTAAGGATATTACTATTCACAGTTTACAACTCTTGGGAAGCTGTTTTAGCAATTCTTCGACGTCTTGTAATTATACCAGACAAGTATAAAGTGGCGAATAGAAAATCCAATGCAGAAGCTGCTCACGCTTACGTCTATCGCTATTTGTGGTGTCTTTATGTGCTGAAAACGTTCTCTAAGACACATTAGGCTCAAACTTCTGTCTCTTTAGTGTTAAAACGTCGTCTAGATGTTATTGTAGCGTCCCAAAATGTATATTTACACCTAGAAGATTGTTACTCGTTGCATAAGGCAATAAAGGATATTATTATGAACAGTTTACAACTCTTGGGAAGCTGTTTTAGCAATTCTTCGACGTCTTGTAATTATACCGGACCAGTATGTAGTGGCGAATAGAAAATCCAATGCAGAAGCTGTTCACGCTTACGTCTATCGCTATTTGTGGTGTCTTTATGTGCTGAAAACGATCTCTAGGACACATTAGGCTCAAACTTCTGTCTCTTTAGTGTTAAAACGTCGTCTAGATGTTATTGTAGCGTCCCAAAATGTATATTTACACCTAGAAGATTGTTACTCGTTGTATAAGGCAATTAAGGATATTACTATGCACAGTTTACAACTCATGGGAAGCTGTTTTAGCAATTGTTCGACGTCTTGTAATTATACCAGACGAGTATGTAGTGGCGAATAGAAAATCCAATTCAGAAGCTGCTCACGCTTACGTCTATCGCTATTTGTGGTGTCTTTATGTGCTGAAAACGTTCTCTAAGACACATTAGGCTCAAACTTCTGTCTCTTTAGTGTTAAAACGTCGTCTAGATGTTATTGTAGCGTCCCAAAATGTATATTTACACCTAGAAGATTGTGACTCGTTGCATAAGGCAATTAAGGATATTATTATGCACAGTTTACAACCCTTGGCAAGCTGTTTTAGCAATTCTTCGACGTCTTGTAATTATACCAGACGAGTATGTAGTGGCGAATAGAAAATCCAATGCAGAAGCTGCTCACGCTTACGTCTATCGCTATTTGTGGTGTCTTTATGTGCTGAAAACGTTCTCTAAGACACATTAGGCTCAAACGTCTGCCTCTTTGGTGGTTAAACGTCGTCTAGAGGTTATTGTAGCATCAAAAATGTATATTTACACCTAGAAGATTGTTAATCGTTGCATAAGGCAATTAAGGATATTACTATGCACAGTTTACAACTTTTGGGAAGCTGTTTTAGCAATTCTTCGACGTCTTGTAATTATACCAGACGAGTATGTAGTGGCGAATAGAAAATCCAATGCAGAAGCTGCTCTCGCTTACGTTTATCGCTATTTGTAGTGTTTTTATGTGCTGAAAACTTTCTCTAAGACAGATTAGGCTCAATCTTCTGTCTCTTTAGTGTTAAAACGTCGTCTAGATGTTATTGTAGCGTCCCAAAATGTATATTTACACCTAGAAGATTGTTACTCGTTGCATAAGGCAATTAAGGATTGTATTATGCACAGTTTACAACTCTTGGGAAGCTGTTTTAGCAATTCTTCGACGTCTTGTAATTTTACCAGACGAGTATGTAGTGGCGAATAGAAAATCCAATGCAGAAGCTGCTCACGCTTACGTCTATCGCTATTTGTGGTGTCTTTATGTGCTGAAAACGTTCTCTAAGACACATTAGGCTCAAACTTCTGCCTCTTTAGTGTTAAAACGTCGTCTAGATGTTATTGTAGCGTCCCAAAATGTATATTTACAACTAGAAGATTGTTACTCGTTGCATAAGGCAATTAAGGGTATTATTATTCACAGCTTACAACTTTTGGGAAGCTGTTTTAGCATTTCTTCGACGTCTTGTAATTATACCAGACGAGTATGTAGTGGCGAATAGAAAATCCAATGCAGAAGCTGCTCACGCTTATGTCTATCGCTATTTGTGGTGTCCTTGTGTGCTGAAAACGTTCTCTAAGACACATTACACTCAAGCTTCTATCTCTTTAGTGTTAAAACGTCGTCTAGATGTTATTGTATCGTCCCAAATTGTATATTTACACCTAGAAGATTCTTACTCGTTGCATAAGGCAATAAAGGATATTATTATGCACAGTTTACAACTCTTGGGAAGCTGTTTTAGCAATTCTTCGACGTCTTGTAATTATACCAGACGAGTATGTAGTGGCGAATAGAAAATCCAATGCAGAAGCTGTTCACGCTTACGTCTATCGCTATTTGTGGTGTCTTTATGTGCTGAAAACGATCTCTAGGACACATTAGGCTCAAACTTCTGTCTCTTTAGTGTTAAAACGTCGTCTAGATGTTATTGTAGCGTCCCAAAATGTATATTTACACCTAGAAGATTCTTACTCGTTGCATAAGGCAATAAAGGATATTATTATGCACAGTTTACAACTCTTGGGAAGATGTTTTAGCAATTCTTCCACGTCTTGTAAATATACCAGACGAGTATGTAGTGGCGAATAGAAAATCCAATGCAGAAGCTACTCACGCTTACGTCTATCGCTACTTGTGGTGTTTTTATGTGCTGAAAACGATCTCTAGGACACTTTAAGCTCAAACTTCTGTCACTTTAGTGTTAAAACGTCGTCTAGATGTTATTGTAGCGTCCCAAAATGTATATTTACACCTAGAAGGTTGTTACTCGTTGCATAAGGCAATTAAGGATATTATTATGCACAGTTTACAACCCTTGGCAAGTTGTTTTAGCAATTCTTCGACGTCTTGTAATTATACCAGACGAGTATGTAGTGGCGAATAGAAAATCCAATGCAGAAGCTGCTCACGCTTACGTCTATCGCTATTTGTGGTGTCTTTATGTGCTGAAAACGTTCTCTAAGACACATTAGGCTCGAACGTCTGCCTCTTTAGTGTTTAAACGTCGTCTAGAGGTTACTGTAGCATCAAAAATGTATATTTACACCTAGAAGATTGTTAATCGTTGCATAAGGCAATTAAGGATATTACTATTCACAGTTTACAACTCTTGGGAAGCTGTTTTAGCAATTCTTCGACGTCTTGTAATTATACCAGACAAGTATAAAGTGGCGAATAGAAAATCCAATGCAGAAGCTGCTCACGCTTACGTCTATCGCTATTTGTGGTGTCTTTATGTGCTGAAAACGTTCTCTAAGACACATTAGGCTCAAACTTCTGTCTCTTTAGTGTTAAAACGTCGTCTAGATGTTATTGTAGCGTCCCAAAATGTATATTTACACCTAGAAGATTGTTACTCGTTGCATAAGGCAATAAAGGATATTATTATGAACAGTTTACAACTCTTGGGAAGCTGTTTTAGCAATTCTTCGACGTCTTGTAATTATACCGGACCAGTATGTAGTGGCGAATAGAAAATCCAATGCAGAAGCTGTTCACGCTTACGTCTATCGCTATTTGTGGTGTCTTTATGTGCTGAAAACGATCTCTAGGACACATTAGGCTCAAACTTCTGTCTCTTTAGTGTTAAAACGTCGTCTAGATGTTATTGTAGCGTCCCAAAATGTATATTTACACCTAGAAGATTGTTACTCGTTGTATAAGGCAATTAAGGATATTACTATGCACAGTTTACAACTCATGGGAAGCTGTTTTAGCAATTGTTCGACGTCTTGTAATTATACCAGACGAGTATGTAGTGGCGAATAGAAAATCCAATTCAGAAGCTTCTCACGCTTACGTCTATCGCTATTTGTGGTGTCTTTATGTGCTGAAAACGTTCTCTAAGACACATTAGGCTCAAACTTCTGTCTCTTTAGTGTTAAAACGTCGTCTAGATGTTATTGTAGCGTCCCAAAATGTATATTTACACCTAGAAGATTGTTACTCGTTGCATAAGGCAATTAAGGATATTATTATGCACAGTTTACAACCCTTGGCAAGCTGTTTTAGCAATTCTTCGACGTCTTGTAATTATACCAGACGAGTATGTAGTGGCGAATAGAAAATCCAATGCAGAAGCTGCTCACGCTTACGTCTATCGCTATTTGTGGTGTCTTTATGTGCTGAAAACGTTCTCTAAGACACATTAGGCTCAAACGTCTGCCTCTTTGGTGGTTAAACGTCGTCTAGAGGTTATTGTAGCATCAAAAATGTATATTTACACCTAGAAGATTGTTAATCGTTGCATAAGGCAATTAAGGATATTACTATGCACAGTTTACAACTGTTGGAAAGCTGTTTTAGCAATTCTTCGACGTCTTGTAATTATACCAGACGAGTATGTAGTGGCGAATAGAAAATCCAATGCAGAAGCTGCTCTCGCTTACGTTTATCGCTATTTGTAGTGTTTTTATGTGCTGAAAACGTTCTCTAAGACACATTAGACTCAAGCTTCTATCTCTTTAGTGTTAAAACGTCGTCTAGATGTTATTGTAGCGTCCCAAATTGTATATTTACACCTAGAAGATTCTTACTCGTTGCATAAGGCAATAAAGGATATTATTATGCACAGTTTACAACTCTTGGGAAGCTGTTTTAGCAATTCTTCGACGTCTTGTAATTATACCAGACGAGTATGTAGTGGCGAATAGAAAATCCAATGCAGAAGCTGTTCACGCTTACGTCTATCGCTATTTGTGGTGTCTTTATGTGCTGAAAACGATCTCTAGGACACATTAGGCTCAAACTTCTGTCTCTTTAGTGTTAAAACGTCGTCTAGATGTTATTGTAGCGTCCCAAAATGTATATTTACACCTAGAAGATTCTTACTCGTTGCATAAGGCAATAAAGGATATTATTATGCACAGTTTACAACTCTTGGGAAGATGTTTTAGCAATTCTTCCACGTCTTGTAAATATACCAGACGAGTATGTAGTGGCGAATAGAAAATCCAATGCAGAAGCTACTCACGCTTACGTCTATCGCTACTTGTGGTGTTTTTATGTGCTGAAAACGATCTCTAGGACACTTTAACCTCAAACTTCTGTCACTTTAGTGTTAAAACGTCGTCTAGATGTTATTGTAGCGTCCCAAAATGTATATTTACACCTAGAAGATTGTTACTCGTTGCATAAGGCAATTAAGGATATTATTATGCACAGTTTACAACCCTTGGCAAGTTGTTTTAGCAATTCTTCGACGTCTTGTAATTATACCAGACGAGTATGTAGTGGCGAATAGAAAATCCAATGCAGAAGCTGCTCACGCTTACGTCTATCGCTGTTTGTGGTGTCTTTATGTGCTGAAAACGTTCTCTAAGACACATTAGGCTCAAACTTCTGTCTCTTTAGTGTTAAAACGTCGTCTAGATGTTATTGTAGCGTCCCAAAATGTATATTTACACCTAGAAGATTGTTACTCGTTGCATAAGGCAATAAAGGATATTATTATGAACAGTTTACAACTCTTGGGAAGCTGTTTTAGCAATTCTTCGACGTCTTGTAATTATACCGGACCAGTATGTAGTGGCGAATAGAAAATCCAATGCAGAAGCTGTTCACGCTTACGTCTATCGCTATTTGTGGTGTCTTTATGTGCTGAAAACGATCTCTAGGACACATTAGGCTCAAACTTCTGTCTCTTTAGTGTTAAAACGTCGTCTAGATGTTATTGTAGCGTCCCAAAATGTATATTTACACCTAGAAGATTGTTACTCGTTGTATAAGGCAATTAAGGATATTACTATGCACAGTTTACAACTCATGGGAAGCTGTTTTAGCAATTGTTCGACGTCTTGTAATTATACCAGACGAGTATGTAGTGGCGAATAGAAAATCCAATTCAGAAGCTGCTCACGCTTACGTCTATCGCTATTTGTGGTGTCTTTATGTGCTGAAAACGTTCTCTAAGACACATTAGACTCAAACTTCTGTCTCTTTAGTGTTAAAACGTCGTCTAGATGTTATTGTAGCATCCCAAAATGTATATTTACACCTAGAAGATTGTTACTCGTTGCATAAGGCAATTAAGGATATTATTATGCACAGTTTACAACCCTTGGCAAGCTGTTTTAGCAATTCTTCGACGTCTTGTAATTATACCAGACGAGTATGTAGTGGCGAATAGAAAATCCAATGCAGAAGCTGCTCACGCTTACGTCTATCGCTATTTGTGGTGTCTTTATGTGCTGAAAACGTTCTCTAAGACACATTAGGCTCAAACGTCTGCCTCTTTGGTGGTTAAACGTCGTCTAGAGGTTATTGTAGCATCAAAAATGTATATTTACACCTAGAAGATTGTTAATCGTTGCATAAGGCAATTAAGGATATTACTATGCACAGTTTACAACTTTTGGGAAGCTGTTTTAGCAATTCTTCGACGTCTTGTAATTATACCAGACGAGTATGTAGTGGCGAATAGAAAATCCAATGCAGAAGCTGCTCTCGCTTACGTTTATCGCTATTTGTAGTGTTTTTATGTGCTGCAAACTTTCTCTAAGACAGATTAGGCTCAATCTTCTGTCTCTTTAGTGTTAAAACGTCGTCTAGATGTTATTGTAGCGTCCCAAAATGTATATTTACACCTAGAAGATTGTTACTCGTTGCATAAGGCAATTAAGGATTGTATTATGCACAGTTTACAACTCTTGGGAAGCTGTTTTAGCAATTCTTCGACGTCTTGTAATTTTACCAGACGAGTATGTAGTGGCGAATAGAAAATCCAATGCAGAAGCTGCTCACGCTTACGTCTATCGCTATTTGTGGTGTCTTTATGTGCTGAAAACGTTCTCTAAGACACATTAGGCTCAAACTTCTGCCTCTTTAGTGTTAAAACGTCGTCTAGATGTTATTGTAGCGTCCCAAAATGTATATTTACAACTAGAAGATTGTTACTCGTTGCATAAGGCAATTAAGGGTATTATTATTCACAGCTTACAACTTTTGGGAAGCTGTTTTAGCATTTCTTCGACGTCTTGTAATTATACCAGACGAGTATGTAGTGGCGAATAGAAAATCCAATGCAGAAGCTGCTCACGCTTATGTCTATCGCTATTTGTGGTGTCCTTATGTGCTGAAAACGTTCTCTAAGACACATTAGACTCAAGCTTCTATCTCTTTAGTGTTAAAACGTCGTCTAGATGTTATTGTAGCGTCCCAAATTGTATATTTACACCTAGAAGATTCTTACTCGTTGCATAAGGCAATAAAGGATATTATTATGCACAGTTTACAACTCTTGGGAAGCTGTTTTAGCAATTCTTCGACGTCTTGTAATTATACCAGACGAGTATGTAGTGGCGAATAGAAAATCCAATGCAGAAGCTGCTCACGCTTACGTCTATCGCTATTTGTGGTGTCTTTATGTGCTGAAAACGATCTGTAGGACACATTAGGCTCAAACTTCTGTCTCTTTAGTGTTAAAACGTCGTCTAGATGTTATTGTAGCGTCCCAAAATGTATATTTACACCTAGAAGATTGTTACTTGTTGTATAAGGCAATTAAGGATATTACTATGCACAGTTTACAACTCATGGGAAGCTGTTTTAGCAATTCTTCGACGTCTTGTAATTATACCAGACGAGTATGTAGTGGCGAATAGAAAATCCAATTCAGAAGCTGCTCACGCTTACGTCTATCGCTATTTGTGGTGTCTTTATGTGCTGAAAACGTTCTCTAAGACACATTAGGCTCAAACTTCTGTCTCTTTAGTGTTAAAACGTCGTCTAGATGTTATTGTAGCATCAAAAATGTATATTTACACCTAGAAGATTGTTACTCGTTGCATAAAGCAATTAAGGGTATTATTATTCACAGTTTACAACTCTTGGGAAGCTGTTTTAGCAATTCTTCGACGTCTTGTAATTATACCAGACAAGTATGAAGTGGCGAATAGAAAATCCAATGCAGAAGCTGCTCACGCTTACGTCTATCGCTATTTGTGGTGTCTTTATGTGCTGAAAACGTTCTCTAAGACACATTAGGCTCAAACTTCTGTCTCTTTAGTCTTAAAACGTCGTCTAGATGTTATTGTAGCGTCCCAAAATGTATATTTACACCTAGAAGATTGTTACTCGTTGCATAAGGCAATAAAGGATATTATTATGAACAGTTTACAACTCTTGGGAAGCTGTTTTAGCAATTCTTCGACGTCTTGTAATTATACCGGACCAGTATGTAGTGGCGAATAGAAAATCCAATGCAGAAGCTGATCACGCTTACGTCTATCGCTATTTGTGGTGTCTTTATGTGCTGAAAACGATCTCTAGGACACATTAGGCTCAAACTTCTGTCTCTTTAGTGTTAAAACGTCGTCTAGATGTTATTGTAGCGTCCCAAAATGTATATTTACACCTAGAAGATTCTTACTCGTTGCATAAGGCAATAAAGGATATTATTATGCACAGTTTACAACCCTTGGCAAGTTGTTTTAGCAATTCTTCGACGTCTTGTAATTATACCAGACGAGTATGTAGTGGCGAATAGAAAATCCAATGCAGAAGCTGCTCACGCTTACGTCTATCGCTATTTGTGGTGTCTTTATGTGCTGAAAACGTTCTCTAAGACACATTAGGCTCGAACGTCTGCCTCTTTAGTGTTTAAACGTCGTCTAGAGGTTACTGTAGCATCAAAAATGTATATTTACACCTAGAAGATTGTTAATCGTTGCATAAGGCAATTAAGGATATTACTATTCACAGTTTACAACTCTTGGGAAGCTGTTTTAGCAATTCTTCGACGTCTTGTAATTATACCAGACAAGTATAAAGTGGCGAATAGAAAATCCAATGCAGAAGCTGCTCACGCTTACGTCTATCGCTATTTGTGGTGTCTTTATGTGCTGAAAACGTTCTCTAAGACACATTAGGCTCAAACTTCTGTCTCTTTAGTGTTAAAACGTCGTCTAGATTTTATTGTAGCGTCCCAAAATGTATATTTACACCTAGAAGATTGTTACTCGTTGCATAAGGCAATAAAGGATATTATTATGAACAGTTTACAACTCTTGGGAAGCTGTTTTAGCAATTCTTCGACGTCTTGTAATTATACCGGACCAGTATGTAGTGGCGAATAGAAAATCCAATGCAGAAGCTGTTCACGCTTACGTCTATCGCTATTTGTGGTGTCTTTATGTGCTGAAAACGATCTCTAGGACACATTAGGCTCAAACTTCTGTCTCTTTAGTGTTAAAACGTCGTCTAGATGTTATTGTAGCGTCCCAAAATGTATATTTACACCTAGAAGATTGTTACTCGTTGTATAAGGCAATTAAGGATATTACTATGCACAGTTTACAACTCATGGGAAGCTGTTTTAGCAATTGTTCGACGTCTTGTAATTATACCAGACGAGTATGTAGTGGCGAATAGAAAATCCAATGCAGAAGCTGCTCACGCTTACGTCTATCGCTATTTGTGGTGTCTTTATGTGCTGAAAACGTTCTCTAAGACACATTAGGCTCAAACTTCTGTCTCTTTAGTGTTAAAACGTCGTCTAGATGTTATTGTAGCGTCCCAAAATGTATATTTACACCTAGAAGATTGTTACTCGTTGCATAAGGCAATTAAGGATATTATTATGCACAGTTTACAACCCTTGGCAAGCTGTTTTAGCAATTCTTCGACGTCTTGTAATTATACCAGACGAGTATGTAGTGGCGAATAGAAAATCCAATGCAGAAGCTGCTCACGCTTACGTCTATCGCTATTTGTGGTGTCTTTATGTGCTGAAAACGTTTTCTAAGACACATTAGGCTCAAACGTCTGCCTCTTTGGTGGTTAAACGTCGTCTAGAGGTTATTGTAGCATCAAAAATGTATATTTACACCTAGAAGATTGTTAATCGTTGCATAAGGCAATTAAGGATATTACTATGCACAGTTTACAACTTTTGGGAAGCTGTTTTAGCAATTCTTCGACGTCTTGTAATTATACCAGACGAGTATGTAGTGGCGAATAGAAAATCCAATGCAGAAGCTGCTCTCGCTTACGTTTATCGCTATTTGTAGTGTTTTTATGTGCTGAAAACTTTCTCTAAGTCAGATTAGGCTCAATCTTCTGTCTCTTTAGTGTTAAAACGTCGTCTAGATGTTATTGTAGCGTCCCAAAATGTATATTTACACCTAGAAGATTGTTACTCGTTGCATAAGGCAATTAAGGGTATTATTATTCACAGCTTACAACTTTTGGGAAGCTGTTTTAGCATTTCTTCGACGTCTTGTAATTATACCAGACGAGTATGTAGTGGCGAATAGAAAATCCAATGCAGAAGCTGCTCACGCTTACGTCTATCGCCATTTGTGGTGTCTTTATGTGCTGAAAACGTTCTCTAAGACACATTAGGCTCAAACTTCTGTCTCTTTAGTGTTAAAACGTTGTCTAGATGTTATTGTAGCGTCCCAAAATGTATATTTACACCTAGAAGATTGTTACTCGTTGCATAAGGCAATTAAAGATATTACTATGCACAGTTTACAACTCATGGGAAGCTGTTTTAGCAATTCTTCGACGTCTTGTAATTATACCAGACGAGTATGTAGTGGCGAATAGAAAATCCAATGCAGAAGCTGCTCACGCTTACGTCTATCGCTATTTGTGGGGTCTTTATGTGCTGAAAACGTTCTCTAAGACACATTATGCTCAAACTTCTGTCTCTTTAGTGTTAAAACGTCGTTTAGATGTTATTGTATCGTCCCAAAATGTATATTTACACCTAGAAGATTGTTACTCGTTGCATAAGGCAATTAAGGCTATTATTATGCACAGTTTACAACTCTTGGCAAGCTGTTTTAGCAATTCTTCGACGTCTTGTAATTATACCAGACGAGTATGTAGTGGCGAATAGAAAATCCAATGCAGAAGCTGCTCACGCTTACGTCTATCGCTATTTGGGGTGTCTTTATGTGCTGAAAACGATCTCTAGGACACATTAGGCTCAAACTTCTGTCTCTTTAGTGTTAAAACGTCGTCTAGATGTTATTGTAGCGTCCAAAATGTATATTTACACCTAGAAGATTGTTACTCGTTGTATAAGGCAAT
Organism: Agriotes lineatus; assembly: GCA_940337035.1. NCBI lineage: Eukaryota > Metazoa > Arthropoda > Insecta > Coleoptera > Elateridae > Agriotes > Agriotes lineatus. The sequence goes on along the minus strand of CALNHX010004917.1, from coordinate 59,001 downwards.
TAAGGATATTACTATGCACAGTTTACAACTCATGGGAAGCTGTTTTAGCAATTGTTCGACGTCTTGTAATTATACCAGACGAGTATGTAGTGGCGAATAGAAAATCCAATGCAGAAGCTGCTCTCGCTTACGTTTATCGCTATTTGTAGTGTTTTCATGTGCTGAAAACTTTCTCTAAGACAGATTAGGCTCAATCTTCTGTTTCTTTAGTGTTAAAACGTCGTCTAGATGTTATTGTAGCGTCCCAAAATGTATATTTACACCTAGAAGATTGTTACTCGTTGCATAAGGCAATTAAGGATATTATTATGCACAGTTTACAACTCTTGGGAAGCTGTTTTAGCAATTCTTCGACGTCTTGTAAATATACCAGACGAGTATGTAGTGGCGAATAGAAAATCCAATGCAGAAGCTGCTCACGCTTACGTCTATCGCTATTTGTGGTGTCTTTATGTGCTGAAAACGATCTCTAGGACACATTAGGCTCAAACTTCTGTCTCTTTAGTGTTAAAACGTCGTCTAGATGTTATTGTAGCGTCCCAAAATGTATATTTACACCTAGAAGATTCTTACTCTTTGCATAAGGCAATAAAGGATATTATTATGCACAGTTTACAACTCTTGGGAAGCTGTTTTAGCAATTCTTCGACGTCTTGTAAATATACCAGACGAGTATGTAGTGGCGAATAGAAAATCCAATGCAGAAGCTGCTCACGCTTACGTCTATCGCTATTTGTGGTGTCTTTATGTGCTGAAAACGATCTCTAGGACACATTAGGCTCAAACTTCTGTCTCTTTAGTGTTAAAACGTCGTCTAGATGTTATTGTAGCGTCCCAAAATGTATATTTACACCTAGAAGATTGTTACTCGTTGTATAAGGCAATTAAGGATATTACTATGCACAGTTTACAACTCATGGGAAGCTGTTTTAGCAATTGTTCGACGTCTTGTAATTATACCAGACGAGTATGTAGTGGCGAATAGAAAATCCAATGCAGAAGCTGTTCACGCTTACGTCTATCGCTATTTGTGGTGTCTTTATGTGCTGAAAACGATCTCTAGGACACATTAGGCTCAAACTTCTGTCTCTTTAGTGTTAAAACGTCGTCTAGATGTTATTGTAGCGTCCCAAAATGTATATTTACACCTAGAAGATTGTTACTCGTTGTATAAGGCAATTAAGGATATTACTATGCACAGTTTACAACTCATGGGAAGCTGTTTTAGCAATTGTTCGACGTCTTGTAATTATACCAGACGAGTATGTAGTGGCGAATAGAAAATCCAATGCAGAAGCTGCTCACGCTTACGTCTATCGCTATTTGTGGTGTCTTTATGTGCTGAAAACGTTCTCTAAGACACATTATGCTCAAACTTCTGTCTCTTTAGTGTTAAAACGTCGTCTAGATGTTATTGTAGCGTCCCAAAATGTATATTTACACCTAGAAGATTGTTACTCGTTGCATAAGGCAATTAAGGATATTATTATGCACAGTTTACAACCCTTGGCAAGCTGTTTTAGCAATTCTTCGACGTCTTGTAATTATACCAGACGAGTATGTAGTGTCGAATAGAAAATCCGATGCAGAAGCTCCTCACGCTTACGTCTATCGCTATTTGTGGTGTCTTTATGTGCTGAAAACGTTCTCTAAGACACATTAGGCTCAAACGTCTGCCTCTTTGGTGGTTAAACGTCGTCTAGAGGTTATTGTAGCATCAAAAATGTATATTTACACCTAGAAGATTGTTAATCGTTGCATAAGGCAATTAAGGATATTACTATGCACAGTTTACAACTTTTGGGAAGCTGTTTCAGCAATTCTTCGACGTCTTGTAATTATACCAGACGAGTATGTAGTGGCGAATAGAAAATCCAATGCAGAAGCTGCTCTCGCTTACGTTTATCGCTATTTGTAGTGTTTTTATGTGCTGAAAACTTTCTCTAAGGACAGATTAGGCTCAATCTTCTGTCTCTTTAGTGTTAAAAACGTCGTCTAGATGTTATTGTAGCGTCCCAAAATGTATATTTACACCTAGAAGATTGTTACTCGTTGCATAAGGCAATTAAGGATTGGATTATGCACAGTTTACAACTCTTGGGAAGCTGTTTTAGCAATTCTTCGACGTCTTGTAATTTTACCAGACGAGTATGTAGTGGCGAATAGAAAATCCAATGCAGAAGCTGCTCACGCTTACGTCTATCGCTATTTGTGGTGTCTTTATGTGCTGAAAACGTTCTCTAAGACACATTAGGCTCAAACTTCTGCCTCTTTAGTGTTAAAACGTCGTCTAGATGTTATTGTAGCGTCCCAAAATGTATATTTACACCTAGAAGATTGTTACTCGTTGCATAAGGCAATTAAGGATATTATAATTCACAGCTTACAACTTTTGGGAGCTGTTTTAGCATTTCTTCGACGTCTTGTAATTATACCAGACGAAGTATGTAGTGGCGAATAAGAAAATCCAATGCAGAAGCTGCTCACGCTTATGTCTATCGCTATTTGTGGTGTCCTTATGTGCTGAAAACGATCTCTAGGACACATTAGGCTCAAACTTCTGTCTCTTTAGTGTTAAAACGTCGTCTAGATGTTATTGTAGCGTCCCAAAATGTATATTTACACCTAGAAGATTGTTACTCGTTGTATAAGGCAATTAAGGATATTACTATGCACAGTTTACAACTCTTGGGAAGCTGTTTTAGCAATTGTTCGACGTCTTGTAATTATACCAGACGAGTATGTAGTGGCGAATAGAAAATCCAATGCAGAAGCTGTTCACGCTTACGTCTATCGCTATTTGTGGTGTCTTTATGTGCTGAAAACGATCTCTAGGACACATTAGGCTCAAACTTCTGTCTCTTTAGTGTTAAAACGTCGTCTAGATGTTATTGTAGCGTCCCAAAATGTATATTTACACCTAGAAGATTGTTACTCGTTGTATAAGGCAATTAAGGATATTACTATGCACAGTTTACAACTCATGGGAAGCTGTTTTAGCAATTGTTCGACGTCTTGGTAATTATACCAGACGAGTATGTAGTGGCGAATAGAAAAATCCAATGCAGAAGCTGCTCACCGTACGTCTATCGCTATTTGTGGTGTCTTTATGTGCTGAAAACGTTCTCTAAGACACATTAGGCTCAAACTTCTGTCTCTTTAGTGTTAAAACGTCGTCTAGATGTTATTGTAGCGTCCCAAAATGTATATTTACACCTAGAAGATTGTTACTCGTTGCATAAGTCAATTAAGGATATTATTATGCACAGTTTACAACCCTTGGCAAGCTGTTTTAGCAATTCTTCGACGTCTTGTAATTATACCAGACGAGTATGTAGTGTCGAATAGAAAATCCGATGCAGAAGCTCCTCACGCTTACGTCTATCGCTATTTGTGGTGTCTTTATGTGCTGAAAACGTTCTCTAAGACACATTAGGCTCAAACGTCTGCCTCTTTGGTGGTTAAACGTCGTCTAGAGGTTATTGTAGCATCAAAAATGTATATTTACACCTAGAAGATTGTTAATCGTTGCATAAGGCAATTAAGGATATTACTATGCACAGTTTACAACTTTTGGGAAGCTGTTTTAGCAATTCTTCGACGTCTTGTAATTATACCAGACGAGTATGTAGTGGCGAATTGAAAATCCAATGCAGAAGCTGCTCTCGCTTACGTTTATCGCTATTTGTAGTGTTTTTATGTGCTGAAAACTTTCTCTAAGACAGATTAGGCTCTATCTTCTGTCTCTTTAGTGTTAAAACGTCGTCTAGATGTTATTGTAGCGTCCCAAAATGTATATTTACAACCTAGAAGATTGTTACTCGTTGCATAAGGCAATTAAGGATTGGATTATGCACAGTTTACAACTCTTGGGAAGCTGTTTTAGCAATTCTTCGACGTCTTGTAATTTTACCAGACGAGTAGGTAGTGGCGAATAGAAAATCCAATGCAGAAGCTGCTCACGCTTACGTCTATCGCTATTTGTGGTGTCTTTATGTGCTGAAAACGTTCTCTAAGACACATTAGGCTCAAACTTCTGCCTCTTTAGTGTTAAACGTCGTCTAGATGTTATTGTAGCGTCCCAAAATGTATATTTACACCTAGAAGATTGTTACTCGTTGCATAAGGCAATTAAGGATATTATTATTCACAGCTTACAACTTTTGGGAAGCTGTTTTAGCATTTCTTCGACGTCTTGTAATTATACCAGACGAGTATGTAGTGGCGAATAGAAAATCCAATGCAGAAGCTGCTCACGCTTACGTCTATCGCTACTTGTGGTGTTTTTATGTGCTGAAAACGATCTCTAGGACACTTTAGGTTCAAACTTCTGTCACTTTAGTGTTAAAACGTCGTCTAGATGTTATTGTAGCGTCCCAAAATGTATATTTACACCTAGAAGATTGTTACTCGTTGCATAAGGCAATTAAGGATATTATTATGCACAGTTTACAACCCTTGGCAAGTTGTTTTAGCAATTCTTCGACGTCTTGTAATTATACCAGACGAGTATGTAGTGGCGAATAGAAAATCCAATGCAGAAGCTGCTCACGCTTACGTCTATCGCTATTTGTGGTGTCTTTAATGTGCTGAAAACGTTCTCTAAGACACATTAGGCTCAAACGTCTGCCTCTTTAGTGTTTAAACGTCGTCTAGAGGTTACTGTAGCATCAAAAATGTATATTTACACCTAGAAGATTGTTAATCGTTGCATAAGGCAATTAAGGATATTACTATTCACAGTTTACAACTCTTGGGAAGCTGTTTTAGCAATTCTTCGACGTCTTGTAATTATACCAGACAAGTATAAAGTGGCGAATAGAAAATCCAATGCAGAAGCTGCTCACGCTTACGTCTATCGCTATTTGTGGTGTCTTTATGTGCTGAAAATGATCTCTAGGACACATTAGGCTCAAACTTCTGTCTCTTTAGTGTTAAAACGTCGTCTAGATGTTATTGTAGCGTCCCAAAATGTATATTTACACCTAGAAGATTGTTACTCGTTGTATAAGGCAATTAAGGATATTACTATGCACAGTTTACAACTCATGGGAAGCTGTTTTAGCAATTGTTCGACGTCTTGTAATTATACCAGACGAGTATGTAGTGGCGAATAGAAAATCCAATGCAGAAGCTGTTCACGCTTACGTCTATCGCTATTTGTGGTGTCTTTATGTGCTGAAAACGATCTCTAGGACACATTAGGCTCAAACTTCTGTCTCTTTAGTGTTAAAACGTCGTCTAGATGTTATTGTAGCGTCCCAAAATGTATATTTACACCTAGAAGATTGTTACTCGTTGCATAAGGCAATTAAGGATATTATTATTCACAGCTTACAACTTTTGGGAAGCTGTTTTAGCATTTCTTCGACGTCTTGTAATTATACCAGACGAGTATGTAGTGGCGAATAGAAAATCCAATGCAGAAGCTGCTCACGCTTATGTCTATCGCTATTTGTGGTGTCCTTATGTGCTGAAAACGTTCTCTAAGACACATTAGGCTCAAACTTCTGTCTCTTTAGTGTTAAAACGTCGTCTAGATGTTATTGTAGCGTCCCAAAATGTATGTTTACACCTAGAAAATTGTTACTCGTTGCATAAGGCAATTAAGGATATTATTATGCACAGTTTACAACCCTTGGCAAGCTGTTTTAGCAATTCTTTGACGTCTTGTAATTATACCAGACGAGTATGTATTGGCGAATAGAAAATCCAATGCAGAAGCTGCTCACGCTTACGTCTATCGCTATTTGTGGTGTCTTTATGTGCTGAAAACGTTCTCTAAGACACATTAGGCTCAAACTTCTGTCTTTTTAGTGTTAAAACGTTGTCTAGATGTTATTGTAGCGTCCCAAAATGTATATTTACACCTAGAAGATTGTTACTCGTTGTATAAGGCAATTAAAGATATTACTATGCACAGTTTACAACTCATGGGAAGCTGTTTTAGCAATTCTTCGACGTCTTGTAATTATACCAGACGAGTATGTAGTGGCGAATAGAAAATCCAATGCAGAAGCTGCTCACGCTTACGTCTATCGCTATTTGTGGGGTCTTTATGTGCTGAAAACGTTCTCTAAGACACATTATGCTCAAACTTCTGTCTCTTTAGTGTTAAAACGTCGTCTAGATGTTATTGTATCGTCCCAAAATGTATATTTACACCTAGAAGATTGTTACTCGTTGCATAAGGCAATTAAGGCTATTATTATGCACAGTTTACAACTCTTGGCAAGCTGTTTTAGCAATTCTTCGACGTCTTGTAATTATACCAGACGAGTATGTAGTGGCGAATAGAAAATCCAATGCAGAAGCTGCTCACGCTTACGTCTATCGCTATTTGTGGTGTCTTTATGTGCTGAAAACGTTCTCTAAGACACATTAGGCTCAAACTTCTGTCTCTTTAGTGTTAAAACGTCGTCTAGATGTTATTTTAGCGTCCCAAAATGTATATTTACACCTAGAGGATTGTTACTCGTTGCATAAGGCAATTAAGGGTATTATTATTCACAGTTTACAACTCTTGGTAAGCTGTTTTAGCAATTCTTCGACGTCTTGTAATTATACCAGACAAGTATGAAGTGGCGAATAGAAAATCCAATGCAGAAGCTGCTCACGCTTACGTCTATCGCTATTTGTGGTGTCTTTATGTGCTGAAAACGTTCTCTAAGACACATTAGGCTCAAACTTCTGTCTCTTTAGTGTTAAAACGTCGTCTAGATGTTATTGTAGCATCAAAAATGTATATTTACACCTAGAAGATTGTTAATCGTTGCATAAGGCAACTAAGGATATTATTATGCACAGTTTACAACTCTTGGGAAGCTGTTTTAGCAATTCTTCGACGTCTTGTAATTATACCAGACAAGTATGAAGTGGCGAATAGAAAATCCAATGCAGAAGCTGCTCACGCTTACGTCTATCGCTATTTGTGGTGTCTTTATGTGCTGAAAACGTTCTCTAAGACACATTAGGCTCAAACTTCTGTCTCTTTAGTGTTTAAAACGTCGTCTAGATGTTATTGTAGCATCAAAAATGTATATTTACACCTAGAAGATTGTTAATCGTTGCATAAGGCAACTAAGGATATTATTATGCACAGTTTACAACTCTTGGGAAGCTGTTTTAGCAATTCTTCGACGTCTTGTAATTATACCAGACAAGTATGAAGTGGCGAATAGAAAATCCAATGCAGAAGCTGCTCACGCTTACGTCTATCGCTATTTGTGGTGTCTTTATGTGCTGAAAACGTTCTCTAAGACACATTAGGCTCAAACTTCTGTCTCTTTAGTGTTAAAACGTCGTCTAGATGTTATTGTAGCATCAAAAATGTATATTTACACCTAGAAGATTGTTAATCGTTGCATAAGGCAACTAAGGATATTATTATGCACAGTTTACAACTCTTGGGAAGCTGTTTTAGCAATTCTTCGACGTCTTGTAATTATACCAGACAAGTATGAAGTGGCGAATAGAAAATCCAATGCAGAAGCTGCTCACGCTTACGTCTATCGCTATTTGTGGTGTCTTTATGTGCTGAAAACGTTCTCTAAGACACATTAGGCACAAACTTCTGTCTCTTTAGTGTTAAAACGTCGTCTAGATGTTATTGTAGCATCAAAAATGTATATTTACACCTAGAAGATTGTTAATCGTTGCATAAGGCAACTAAGGATATTATTATGCACAGTTTACAACTCTTGGGAAGCTGTTTTAGCAATTCTTCGACGTCTTGTAATTATACCAGACAAGTATGAAGTGGCGAATAGAAAATCCAATGCAGAAGCTGCTCACGCTTACGTCTATCGCTATTTGTGGTGTCTTTATGTGCTGCAAACGTTCTCTAAGACACATTAGGCTCAAACTTCTGTCTCTTTAGTGTTAAAACGTCGTCTAGATGTTATTTTAGCGTCCCAAAATGTATATTTACACCTAGAAGATTGTTACTCGTTGCATATGGCAATTAAGGGTATTATTATTCACAGTTTACACTCTTGGGAAGCTGTTTTAGCAATTCTTCGACGTCTTGTAATTATACCAGACAAGTATGAAGTGGCGAATAGAAAATCCAATGCAGAAGCTGCTCACGCTTACGTCTATCGCTATTTGTGGTGTCTTTATGTACTGAAAACGTTCTCTAAGACACATTAGACTCAAGCTTCTGTCTCTTTAGTGTTAAAACGTCGTCTAGATGTTATTGTAGCGTCCCAAAATGTATATTTACACCTAGAAGATTCTTACTCGTTGCATAAGGCAATAAAGGATATTATTATGCACAGTTTACAACTCTTGGGAAGCTGTTTTAGCAATTCTTCGACGTCTTGTAATTATACCAGACCAGTATGAAGTGGCGAATAGAAAATCCAATGCAGAAGCTGCTCACGCTTACGTCTATCGCTATTTGTGGTGTCTTTATGTGCTGAAAACGTTCTCTAAGACACATTAGGCTCAAACTTCTGTCTCTTTAGTGTTAAAACGTCGTCTAGATGTTATTGTAGCATCAAAAATGTATATTTACACCTAGAAGATTGTTAATCGTTGCATAAGGCAACTAAGGATATTACTATGCACAGTTTACAACTCTTGGGAAGCTGTTTTAGCAATTCTTCGACGTCTTGTAATTATACCAGACAAGTATGAAGTGGCGAATAGAAAATCCAATGCAGAAGCTGCTCACGCTTACGTCTATCGCTATTTGTGGTGTCTTTATGTGCTGCAAACGTTCTCTAAGACACATTAGGCTCAAACTTCTGTCTCTTTAGTGTTAAAACGTCGTCTAGATCTTATTTTAGCGTCCCAAAATGTATATTTACACCTAGAAGATTGTTACTCGTTGCATATGGCAATTAAGGGTATTATTATTCACAGTTTACACTCTTGGGAAGCTGTTTTAGCAATTCTTCGACGTCTTGTAATTATACCAGACAAGTATGAAGTGGCGAATAGAAAATCCAATGCAGAAGCTGCTCACGCTTACGTCTATCGCTATTTGTGGTGTCTTTATGTACTGAAAACGTTCTCTAAGACACATTAGGCTCGAACGTCTGCCTCTTTAGTGTTTAAACGTCGTCTAGAGGTTACTGTAGCATCAAAAATGTATATTTACACCTAGAAGGTTGTTAATCGTTGCATAAGGCAATTAAGGATATTACTATTCACAGTTTACAACTCTTGGGAAGCTGTTTTAGCAATTCTTCGACGTCTTGTAATTATACCAGACAAGTATAAAGTGGCGAATAGAAAATCCAATGCAGAAGCTGCTCACGCTTACGTCTATCGCAATTTGTGGTGTCTTTATGTGCTGAAAACGTTCTCTAAGACACATTAGGCTCAAACTTCTGTCTCTTTAGTGTTAAAACGTCGTCTAGATGTTATTGTAGCGTTTCAAAATGTATATTTACACCTAGAAGATTGTTACTCGTTGCATAAGACAATAAAGGATATTATTATGAACAGTTTACAACTCTTGGGAATCTGTTTTAGCAATTCTTCGACGTCTTGTAATTATACCGGACCAGTATGTAGTGGCGAATAGAAAATCCAATGCAGAAGCTGCTCACGCTTACGTCTATCGCTATTTGTGGTGTCTTTATGTGCTGAAAACGATCTCTAGGACACATTAGGCTCAAACTTCTGTCTCTTTAGTGTTAAAACGTCGTCTAGGTGTTATTGTAGCGTCCCAAAATGTATATTTACACCTAGAAGATTGTTACTCGTTGTATAAGGCAATTAAGGATATTACTATGCACAGTTTACAACTCATGGGAAGCTGTTTTAGCAATTGTTCGACGTCTTGTAATTATACCAGACGAGTATGTAGTGGCGAATAGAAAATCCAATGCAGAAGCTGCTCACGCTTACGTCTATCGCTATTTGTGGTGTCTTTATGTGCTGAAAAAGTTCTCTAAGACACATTAGGCTCAAACTTCTGTCTCTTTAGTGTTAAAACGTCGTCTAGATGTTATTGTAGCGTCCCAAAATGTATATTTACACCTAGAAGATTGTTACTCGTTGCATAAGGCAATTAAGGATATTATTATGCACAGTTTACAACCCTTGGCAAGCTGTTTTAGCAATTCTTCGACGTCTTGTAATTATTCCAGACGAGTATGTAGTGTCGAATAGAAAATCCAATGCAGCTCCTCACGCTTACGTCTATCGCTATTTGTGGTGTCTTTATGTGCAGAAAACGTTCTCTAAGACACATTAGGCTCAAACGTCTGCCTCTTTGGTGGTTAAACGTCGTCTAGAGGTTATTGTAGCATCAAAAATGTATATTTACACCTAGAAGATTGTTAATCGTTGCATAAGGCAATTAAGGATATTACTATGCACAGTTTACAACTCTTGGGAAGCTGTTTTAGCAATTCTTCGACGTCTTGTAATTATACCAGACGAGTATGTAGTGGCGAATAGAAAATCCAATGCAGAAGCTGCTCTCGCTTACGTTTATCGCTATTTGTAGTGTTTTTATGTGCTGAAAACTTTCTCTAAGACAGATTAGGCTAATTCTTCTGTCTCTTTAGTGTTAAAACGTCGTCTAGATGTTATTGTAGCGTCCCAAAATGTATATTTACACCTAGAAGATTGTTACTCGTTGCATAAGGCAATTAAGGATATTATTATGCACAGTTTACAACTCTTGGGAAGCTGTTTTAGCAATTCTTCGACGTCTTGTAATTTTACCAGACGAGTATGTAGTGTCGAATAGAAAATCCAATGCAGCTCCTCACGCTTACGTCTATCGCTATTTGTGGTGTCTTTATGTGCTGAAAACGTTCTCTAAGACACATTAGGCTCAAACGTCTGCCTCTTTGGTGGTTAAACGTCGTCTAGAGGTTATTGTAGCATCAAAAATGTATATTTACACCTAGAAGATTGTTAATCGTTGCATAAGGCAATTAAGGATATTACTATGCACAGTTTACAACTCTTGGGAAGCTGTTTTAGCAATTCTTCGACGTCTTGTAATTATACCAGACGAGTATGTAGTGGCGAATAGAAAATCCAATGCAGAAGCTGCTCTCGCTTACGTTTATCGCTATTTGTAGTGTTTTTATGTGCTGAAAACTTTCTCTAAGACAGATTAGGCTAATTCTTCTGTCTCTTTAGTGTTAAAACGTCGTCTAGATGTTATTGTAGCGTCCCAAAATGTATATTTACACCTAGAAGATTGTTACTCGTTGCATAAGGCAATTAAGGATATTATTATGCACAGTTTACAACTCTTGGGAAGCTGTTTTAGCAATTCTTCGACGTCTTGTAATTATACCAGACAAGTATGAAGTGGCGAATAGAAAATCCAATGCAGAAGCTGCTCACGCTTACGTCTATCGCTACTTGTGGTGTCTTTATGTGCTGCAAACGTTCTCTAAGACACATTAGGCTCAAACTTCTGTCTCTTTAGTGTTAAAACGTCGTCTAGATGTTATTTTAGCGTCCCAAAATGTATATTTACACCTAGAAGATTGTTACTCGTTGCATATGGCAATTAAGGGTATTATTATTCACAGTTTACACTCTTGGGAAGCTGTTTTAGCAATTCTTCGACGTCTTGTAATTATACCAGACAAGTATGAAGTGGCGAATAGAAAATCCAATGCAGAAGCTGCTCACGCTTACGTCTATCGCTATTTGTGGGGTCTTTATGTGCTGAAAACGTTCTCTAAGACACATTATGCTCAAACTTCTGTCTCTTTAGTGTTAAAACGTCGTCTAGATGTTATTGTATCGTCCCAAAATGTATATTTACACCTAGAAGATTGTTACTCGTTGCATAAGGCAATTAAGGCTATTATTATGCACAGTTTACAACTCTTGGCAAGCTGTTTTAGCAATTCTTCGACGTCTTGTAATTATACCAGACGAGTATGTAGTGGCGAATAGATAATCCAATGCAGAAGCTGCTCACGCTTACGTCTATCGCTATTTGTGGTGTCTTTATGTGCTGAAAACGTTCTCTAAGACACATTAGGCTCAAACTTCTGTCTCTTTAGTGTTAAAACGTCGTCTAGATGTTATTTTAGCGTCCCAAAATGTATATTTACACCTAGAGGATTGTTACTCGTTGCATAAGGCAATTAAGGGTATTATTATTCACAGTTTACAACTCTTGGTAAGCTGTTTTAACAATTCTTCGACGTCTTGTAATTATACCAGACAAGTATGAAGTGGCGAATAGAAAATCCAATGCAGAAGCTGCTCACGCTTACGTCTATCGCTATTTGTGGTGTCTTTATGTGCTGAAAACGTTCTCTAAGACACATTAGGCTCAAACTTCTGTCTCTTTAGTGTTAAAACGTCGTCTAGATGTTATTGTAGCATCAAAAATGTATATTTACACCTAGAAGATTGTTAATCGTTGCATAAGGCAACTAAGGATATTATTATGCACAGTTTACAACTCTTGGGAAGCTGTTTTAGCAATTCTTCGACGTCTTGTAATTATACCAGACAAGTATGAAGTGGCGAATAGAAAATCCAATGCAGAAGCTGCTCACGCTTACGTCTATCGCTATTTGTGGTGTCTTTATGTGCTGAAAACGTTCTCTAAGACACATTAGGCTCAAACTTCTGTCTCTTTAGTGTTAAAACGTCGTCTAGATGTTATTGTAGCATCAAAAATGTATATTTACACCTAGAAGATTGTTAATCGTTGCATAAGGCAACTAAGGATATTATTATGCACAGTTTACAACTCTTGGGAAGCTGTTTTAGCAATTCTTCGACGTCTTGTAATTATACCAGACAAGTATGAAGTGGCGAATAGAAAATCCAATGCAGAAGCTGCTCACGCTTACGTCTATCGCTATTTGTGGTGTCTTTATGTGCTGAAAACGTTCTCTAAGACACATTAGGCTCAAACTTCTGTCTCTTTAGTGTTAAAACGTCGTCTAGATGTTATTGTAGCATCAAAAATGTATATTTACACCTAGAAGATTGTTAATCGTTGCATAAAGCAACTAAGGATATTATTATGCACAGTTTACAACTCTTGGGAAGCTGTTTTAGCAATTCTTCGACGTCTTGTAATTATACCAGACAAGTATGAAGTGGCGAATAGAAAATCCAATGCAGAAGCTGCTCACGCTTACGTCTATCGCTATTTGTGGTGTCTTTATGTGCTGAAAACGTTCTCTAAGACACATTAGGCTCAAACTTCTGTCTCTTTAGTGTTAAAACGTCGTCTAGATGTTATTGTAGCATCAAAAATGTATATTTACACCTAGAAGATTGTTAATCGTTGCATAAGGCAACTAAGGATATTATTATGCACAGTTTACAACTCTTGGGAAGCTGTTTTAGCAATTCTTCGACGTCTTGTAATTATACCAGACAAGTATGAAGTGGCGAATAGAAAATCCAATGCAGAAGCTGCTCACGCTTACGTCTATCGCTATTTGTGGTGTCTTTATGTGCTGAAAACGTTCTCTAAGACACATTAGGCTCAAACTTCTGTCTCTTTAGTGTTAAAACGTCGTCTAGATGTTATTGTAGCATCAAAAATGTATATTTACACCTAGAAGATTGTTAATCGTTGCATAAGGCAACTAAGGATATTATTATGCACAGTTTACAACTCTTGGGAAGCTGTTTTAGCAATTCTTCGACGTCTTGTAATTATACCAGACAAGTATGAAGTGGCGAATAGAAAATCCAATGCAGAAGCTGCTCACGCTTACGTCTATCGCTATTTGTGGTGTCTTTATGTGCTGCAAACGTTCTCTAAGACACATTAGGCTCAAACTTCTGTCTCTTTAGTGTTAAAACGTCGTCTAGATGTTATTTTAGCGTCCCAAAATGTATATTTACACCTAGAAGATTGTTACTCGTTGCATATGGCAATTAAGGGTATTATTATTCACAGTTTACACTCTTGGGAAGCTGTTTTAGCAATTCTTCGACGTCTTGTAATTATACCAGACAAGTATGAAGTGGCGAATAGAAAATCCAATGCAGAAGCTGCTCACGCTTACGTCTATCGCTATTTGTGGTGTCTTTATGTACTGAAAACGTTCTCTAAGACACATTAGACTCAAGCTTCTGTCTCTTTAGTGTTAAAACGTCGTCTAGATGTTATTGTAGCGTCCCAAAATGTATATTTACACCTAGAAGATTCTTACTCGTTGCATAAGGCAATAAAGGATATTATTATGCACAGTTTACAACTCTTGGGAAGCTGTTTTAGCAATTCTTCGACGTCTTGTAATTATACCAGACCAGTATGAAGTGGCGAATAGAAAATCCAATGCAGAAGCTGCTCACGCTTACGTCTATCGCTATTTGTGGTGTCTTTATGTGCTGAAAACGTTCTCTAAGACACATTAGGCTCAAACTTCTGTCTCTTTAGTGTTAAAACGTCGTCTAGATGTTATTGTAGCATCAAAAATGTATATTTACACCTAGAAGATTGTTAATCGTTGCATAAGGCAACTAAGGATATTACTATGCACAGTTTACAACTCTTGGGAAGCTGTTTTAGCAATTCTTCGACGTCTTGTAATTATACCAGACAAGTATGAAGTGGCGAATAGAAAATCCAATGCAGAAGCTGCTCACGCTTACGTCTATCGCTATTTGTGGTGTCTTTATGTGCTGCAAACGTTCTCTAAGACACATTAGGCTCAAACTTCTGTCTCTTTAGTGTTAAAACGTCGTCTAGATCTTATTTTAGCGTCCCAAAATGTATATTTACACCTAGAAGATTGTTACTCGTTGCATATGGCAATTAAGGGTATTATTATTCACAGTTTACACTCTTGGGAAGCTGTTTTAGCAATTCTTCGACGTCTTGTAATTATACCAGACAAGTATGAAGTGGCGAATAGAAAATCCAATGCAGAAGCTGCTCACGCTTACGTCTATCGCTATTTGTGGTGTCTTTATGTACTGAAAACGTTCTCTAAGACACATTAGGCTCGAACGTCTGCCTCTTTAGTGTTTAAACGTCGTCTAGAGGTTACTGTAGCATCAAAAATGTATATTTACACCTAGAAGGTTGTTAATCGTTGCATAAGGCAATTAAGGATATTACTATTCACAGTTTACAACTCTTGGGAAGCTGTTTTAGCAATTCTTCGACGTCTTGTAATTATACCAGACAAGTATAAAGTGGCGAATAGAAAATCCAATGCAGAAGCTGCTCACGCTTACGTCTATCGCAATTTGTGGTGTCTTTATGTGCTGAAAACGTTCTCTAAGACACATTAGGCTCAAACTTCTGTCTCTTTAGTGTTAAAACGTCGTCTAGATGTTATTGTAGCGTTTCAAAATGTATATTTACACCTAGAAGATTGTTACTCGTTGCATAAGACAATAAAGGATATTATTATGAACAGTTTACAACTCTTGGGAATCTGTTTTAGCAATTCTTCGACGTCTTGTAATTATACCGGACCAGTATGTAGTGGCGAATAGAAAATCCAATGCAGAAGCTGCTCACGCTTACGTCTATCGCTATTTGTGGTGTCTTTATGTGCTGAAAACGATCTCTAGGACACATTAGGCTCAAACTTCTGTCTCTTTAGTGTTAAAACGTCGTCTAGGTGTTATTGTAGCGTCCCAAAATGTATATTTACACCTAGAAGATTGTTACTCGTTGTATAAGGCAATTAAGGATATTACTATGCACAGTTTACAACTCATGGGAAGCTGTTTTAGCAATTGTTCGACGTCTTGTAATTATACCAGACGAGTATGTAGTGGCGAATAGAAAATCCAATGCAGAAGCTGCTCACGCTTACGTCTATCGCTATTTGTGGTTTCTTTATGTGCTGAAAAAGTTCTCTAAGACACATTAGGCTCAAACTTCTGTCTCTTTAGTGTTAAAACGTCGTCTAGATGTTATTGTAGCGTCCCAAAATGTATATTTACACCTAGAAGATTGTTACTCGTTGCATAAGGCAATTAAGGATATTATTATGCACAGTTTACAACCCTTGGCAAGCTGTTTTAGCAATTCTTCGACGTCTTGTAATTATACCAGACGAGTATGTAGTGTCGAATAGAAAATCCAATGCAGCTCCTCACGCTTACGTCTATCGCTATTTGTGGTGTCTTTATGTGCTGAAAACGTTCTCTAAGACACATTAGGCTCAAACGTCTGCCTCTTTGGTGGTTAAACGTCGTCTAGAGGTTATTGTAGCATCAAAAATGTATATTTACACCTAGAAGATTGTTAATCGTTGCATAAGGCAATTAAGGATATTACTATGCACAGTTTACAACTCTTGGGAAGCTGTTTTAGCAATTCTTCGACGTCTTGTAATTATACCAGACGAGTATGTAGTGGCGAATAGAAAATCCAATGCAGAAGCTGCTCTCGCTTAAGTTTATCGCTATTTGTAGTGTTTTTATGTGCTGAAAACTTTCTCTAAGACAGATTAGGCTAATTCTTCTGTCTCTTTAGTGTTAAAACGTCGTCTAGATGTTATTGTAGCGTCCCAAAATGTATATTTACACCTAGAAGATTGTTACTCGTTGCATAAGGCAATTAAGGGTATTATAATTCACAGTTTACAACTTTTGGGAAGCTGTTTTAGCATTTCTTCGACGTCTTGTAATTATACCAGACGAGTATGTAGTGGCGAATAGAAAATCCAATGCAGAAGCTGCTCACGCTTATGTCTATCGCTATTTGTGGTGTCCTTATGTGCTGAAAACGTTCTCTAAGACACATTAGGCTCAAACTTCTGTCTCTTTAGTGTTAAAACGTCGTCTAGATGTTATTGTAGCATCAAAAATGTATATTTACACCTAGAAGATTGTTAATCGTTGCATAAGGCAACTAAGGATATTACTATGCACAGTTTACAACTCTTGGGAAGCTGTTTTAGCAATTCTTCGACGTCTTGTAAGTATACCAGACAAGTATGAAGTGGCGAATAGAAAATCCAATGCAGAAGCTGCTCACGCTTACGTCTATCGCTATTTGTGGTGTCTTTATGTGCTGAAAACGTTCTCTAAGACACATTAGGCTCAAACTTCTGTCTCTTTAGTGTTAAAACATCGTCTAGATGTTATTTTAGCGTCCCAAAATGTATATTTACACCTAGAAGATTGTTACTCGTTGCATAAGGCAATTAAGGGTATTATTATTCACAGTTTACAACTCTTGGGAAGCTGTTTTAGCAATTCTTCGACGTCTTGTAATTATACCAGACAAGTATGAAGTGGCGAATAGAAAATCCAATGCAGAAGCTGCTCACGCTTACGTCTATCGCTATTTGTGGTGTCTTTATGTGCTGAAAACGTTCTCTAAGACACATTAGGCTCAAACTTCTGTCTCTTTAGTGTTAAAACGTCGTCTAGATGTTATTTTAGCGTCCCAAAATGTATATTTACACCTAGAAGATTGTTACTCGTTGCATAAGGCAATTAAGGGTATTATTATTCACAGTTTACAACTCTTGGGAAGCTGTTTTAGCAATTCTTCGACGTCTTGTAATTATACCAGACAAGTATGAAGTGGCGAATAGAAAATCCAATGCAGAAGCTGCTCACGCTTACGTCTATCGCTATTTGTGGTGTCCTTATGTGCTGAAAACGTTCTCTAAGACACATTAGACTCAAGCTTCTGTCTCTTTAGTGTTAAAACGTCGTCTAGATGTTATTGTAGCGTCCCAAAATGTATATTTACACCTAGAAGATTGTTACTCGTTGCATAAGGCAATTAAGGGTATTATTATTCCCAGTTTACAACTCTTGGGAAGCTGTTTTAGCAATTCTTCGACGTCTTGTAATTTTACCAGACGAGTATGTAGTGGCGAATAGAAAATCCAATGCAGAAGCTGCTCACGCTTACGTCTATCGCTATTTGTGGTGTCTTTATGTGCTGAAAACGTTCTCTAAGACACATTAGGCTCAAACTTCTGTCTCTTTAGTGTTAAAACGTCGTCTAGATGTTATTGTAGCGTCCCAAAATGTATATTTACAACTAGAAGATTGTTACTCGTTGCATAAGGCAATTAAGGGTATTATTATTCACAGTTTACAACTTTTGGGAAGCTGTTTTAGCATTTCTTCGACGTCTTGTAATTATACCGGACGAGTATGTAGTGGCGAATAGAAAATCCAATGCAGAAGCTGCTCACGCTTACGTCTATCGCTATTTGTGGTGTCTTTATGTGCTGAAAACGTTCTCTAAGACACATTAGGCTCAAACTTCTGTCTCTTTAGTGTTAAAACGTTGTCTAGATGTTATTGTAGCGTCCCAAAATGTATGTTTACACCTAGAAAATTGTTACTCGTTGCATAAGGCAATTAAGGATATTATTATGCACAGTTTACAACCCTTGGCAAGCTGTTTTAGCAATTCTTCGACGTCTTGTAATTTTACCAGACGAGTATGTAGTGGCGAATAGAAAATCCAATGCAGAAGCTGCTCACGCTTACGTCTATCGCTATTTGTGGTGTCTTTATGTGCTGAAAACGTTCTCTAAGACACATTAGGCTCAAACTTCTGTCTCTTTAGTGTTAAAACGTCGTCTAGATGTTATTGTAGCGTCCCAAAATGTATATTTACAACTAGAAGATTGTTACTCGTTGCATAAGGCAATTAAGGGTATTATTATTCACAGTTTACAACTTTTGGGAAGCTGTTTTAGCATTTCTTCGACGTCTTGTAATTATACCGGACGAGTATGTAGTGGCGAATAGAAAATCCAATGCAGAAGCTGCTCACGCTTACGTCTATCGCTATTTGTGGTGTCTTTATGTGCTGAAAACGTTCTCTAAGACACATTAGGCTCAAACTTCTGTCTCTTTAGTGTTAAAACGTTGTCTAGATGTTATTGTAGCGTCCCAAAATGTATGTTTACACCTAGAAAATTGTTACTCGTTGCATAAGGCAATTAAGGATATTATTATGCACAGTTTACAACCCTTGGCAAGCTGTTTTAGCATTTCTTCGACGTCTTGTAATTTTACCAGACGAGTATGTAGTGGCGAATAGAAAATCCAATGCAGAAGCTGCTCACGCTTACGTCTATCGCTATTTGTGGTGTCTTTATGTGCTGAAAACGTTCTCTAAGACACATTAGGCTCAAACTTCTGTCTCTTTAGTGTTAAAACGTCGTCTAGATGTTATTGTAGCATCAAAAATGTATATTTACACCTAGAAGATTGTTAATCGTTGCATAAGGCAACTAAGGATATTACTATGCACAGTTTACAACTCTTGGGAAGCTGTTTTAGCAATTCTTCGACGTCTTGTAATTATACCAGACAAGTATGAAGTGGCGAATAGAAAATCCAATGCAGAAGCTGCTCACGCTTACGTCTATCGCTATTTGTGGTGTCTTTATGTGCTGCAAACGTTCTCTAAGACACATTAGGCTCAAACTTCTGTCTCTTTAGTGTTAAAACGTCGTCTAGATCTTATTTTAGCGTCCCAAAATGTATATTTACACCTAGAAGATTGTTACTCGTTGCATATGGCAATTAAGGGTATTATTATTCACAGTTTACACTCTTGGGAAGCTGTTTTAGCAATTCTTCGACGTCTTGTAATTATACCAGACAAGTATGAAGTGGCGAATAGAAAATCCAATGCAGAAGCTGCAACGTCTATCGCTATTTGTGGTGTCTTTATGTACTGAAAACGTTCTCTAAGACACATTAGGCTCGAACGTCTGCCTCTTTAGTGTTTAAACGTCGTCTAGAGGTTACTGTAGCATCAAAAATGTATATTTACACCTAGAAGGTTGTTAATCGTTGCATAAGGCAATTAAGGATATTACTATTCACAGTTTACAACTCTTGGGAAGCTGTTTTAGCAATTCTTCGACGTCTTGTAATTATACCAGACAAGTATAAAGTGGCGAATAGAAAATCCAATGCAGAAGCTGCTCACGCTTACGTCTATCGCAATTTGTGGTGTCTTTATGTGCTGAAAACGTTCTCTAAGACACATTAGGCTCAAACTTCTGTCTCTTTAGTGTTAAAACGTCGTCTAGATGTTATTGTAGCGTTTCAAAATGTATATTTACACCTAGAAGATTGTTACTCGTTGCATAAGACAATAAAGGATATTATTATGAACAGTTTACAACTCTTGGGAATCTGTTTTAGCAATTCTTCGACGTCTTGTAATTATACCGGACCAGTATGTAGTGGCGAATAGAAAATCCAATGCAGAAGCTGCTCACGCTTACGTCTATCGCTATTTGTGGTGTCTTTATGTGCTGAAAACGATCTCTAGGACACATTAGGCTCAAACTTCTGTCTCTTTAGTGTTAAAACGTCGTCTAGGTGTTATTGTAGCGTCCCAAAATGTATATTTACACCTAGAAGATTGTTACTCGTTGTATAAGGCAATTAAGGATATTACTATGCACAGTTTACAACTCATGGGAAGCTGTTTTAGCAATTGTTCGACGTCTTGTAATTATACCAGACGAGTATGTAGTGGCGAATAGAAAATCCAATGCAGAAGCTGCTCACGCTTACGTCTATCGCTATTTGTGGTGTCTTTATGTGCTGAAAAAGTTCTCTAAGACACATTAGGCTCAAACTTCTGTCTCTTTAGTGTTAAAACGTCGTCTAGATGTTATTGTAGCGTCCCAAAATGTATATTTACACCTAGAAGATTGTTACTCGTTGCATAAGGCAATTAAGGATATTATTATGCACAGTTTACAACCCTTGGCAAGCTGTTTTAGCAATTCTTCGACGTCTTGTAATAATACCAGACGAGTATGTAGTGTCGAATAGAAAATCCAATGCAGCTCCTCACGCTTACGTCTATCGCTATTTGTGGTGTCTTTATGTGCTGAAAACGTTCTCTAAGACACATTAGGCTCAAACGTCTGCCTCTTTGGTGGTTAAACGTCGTCTAGAGGTTATTGTAGCATCAAAAATGTATATTTACACCTAGAAGATTGTTAATCGTTGCATAAGGCAATTAAGGATATTACTATGCACAGTTTACAACTCTTGGGAAGCTGTTTTAGCAATTCTTCGACGTCTTGTAATTATACCAGACGAGTATGTAGTGGCGAATAGAAAATCCAATGCAGAAGCTGCTCTCGCTTACGTTTATCGCTATTTGTAGTGTTTTTATGTGCTGAAAACTTTCTCTAAGACAGATTAGGCTAATTCTTCTGTCTCTTTAGTGTTAAAACGTCGTCTAGATGTTATTGTAGCGTCCCAAAATGTATATTTACACCTAGAAGATTGTTACTCGTTGCATAAGGCAATTAAGGGTATTATAATTCACAGTTTACAACTTTTGGGAAGCTGTTTTAGCATTTCTTCGACGTCTTGTAATTATACCAGACGAGTATGTAGTGGCGAATAGAAAATCCAATGCAGAAGCTGCTCACGCTTATGTCTATCGCTATTTGTGGTGTCCTTATGTGCTGAAAACGTTCTCTAAGACACATTAGGCTCAAACTTCTGTCTCTTTAGTGTTAAAACGTCGTCTAGATGTTATTGTAGCATCAAAAATGTATATTTACACCTAGAAGATTGTTAATCGTTGCATAAGGCAACTAAGGATATTACTATGCACAGTTTACAACTCTTGGGAAGCTGTTTTAGCAATTCTTCGACGTCTTGTAAGTATACCAGACAAGTATGAAGTGGCGAATAGAAAATCCAATGCAGAAGCTGCTCACGCTTACGTCTATCGCTATTTGTGGTGTCTTTATGTGCTGAAAACGTTCTCTAAGACACATTAGGCTCAAACTTCTGTCTCTTTAGTGTTAAAACGTCGTCTAGATGTTATTTTAGCGTCCCAAAATGTATATTTACACCTAGAAGATTGTTACTCGTTGCATAAGGCAATTAAGGGTATTATTATTCACAGTTTACAACTCTTGGGAAGCTGTTTTAGCAATTCTTCGACGTCTTGTAATTATACCAGACAAGTATGAAGTGGCGAATAGAAAATCCAATGCAGAAGCTGCTCACGCTTACGTCTATCGCTATTTGTGGTGTCCTTATGTGCTGAAAACGTTCTCTAAGACACATTAGACTCAAGCTTCTGTCTCTTTAGTGTTAAAACGTCGTCTAGATGTTATTGTAGCGTCCCAAAATGTATATTTACACCTAGAAGATTGTTACTCGTTGCATAAGGCAATTAAGGGTATTATTATTCCCAGTTTACAACTCTTGGGAAGCTGTTTTAGCAATTCTTCGACGTCTTGTAATTTTACCAGACGAGTATGTAGTGGCGAATAGAAAATCCAATGCAGAAGCTGCTCACGCTTACGTCTATCGCTATTTGTGGTGTCTTTATGTGCTGAAAACGTTCTCTAAGACACATTAGGCTCAAACTTCTGTCTCTTTAGTGTTAAAACGTCGTCTAGATGTTATTGTAGCGTCCCAAAATGTATATTTACAACTAGAAGATTGTTACTCGTTGCATAAGGCAATTAAGGGTATTATTATTCACAGTTTACAACTTTTGGGAAGCTGTTTTAGCATTTCTTCGACGTCTTGTAATTATACCGGACGAGTATGTAGTGGCGAATAGAAAATCCAATGCAGAAGCTGCTCACGCTTACGTCTATCGCTATTTGTGGTGTCTTTATGTGCTGAAAACGTTCTCTAAGACACATTAGGCTCAAACTTCTGTCTCTTTAGTGTTAAAACGTTGTCTAGATGTTATTGTAGCGTCCCAAAATGTATGTTTACACCTAGAAAATTGTTACTCGTTGCATAAGGCAATTAAGGATATTATTATGCACAGTTTACAACCCTTGGCAAGCTGTTTTAGCAATTCTTCGACGTCTTGTAATTTTACCAGACGAGTATGTAGTGGCGAATAGAAAATCCAATGCAGAAGCTGCTCACGCTTACGTCTATCGCTATTTGTGGTGTCTTTATGTGCTGAAAACGTTCTCTAAGACACATTAGGCTCAAACTTCTGTCTCTTTAGTGTTAAAACGTCGTCTAGATGTTATTGTAGCGTCCCAAAATGTATATTTACAACTAGAAGATTGTTACTCGTTGCATAAGGCAATTAAGGGTATTATTATTCACAGTTTACAACTTTTGGGAAGCTGTTTTAGCATTTCTTCGACGTCTTGTAATTATACCGGACGAGTATGTAGTGGCGAATAGAAAATCCAATGCAGAAGCTGCTCACGCTTACGTCTATCGCTATTTGTGGTGTCTTTATGTGCTGAAAACGTTCTCTAAGACACATTAGGCTCAAACTTCTGTCTCTTTAGTGTTAAAACGTTGTCTAGATGTTATTGTAGCGTCCCAAAATGTATGTTTACACCTAGAAAATTGTTACTCGTTGCATAAGGCAATTAAGGATATTATTATGCACAGTTTACAACCCTTGGCAAGCTGTTTTAGCATTTCTTCGACGTCTTGTAATTTTACCAGACGAGTATGTAGTGGCGAATAGAAAATCCAATGCAGAAGCTGCTCACGCTTACGTCTATCGCTATTTGTGGTGTCTTTATGTGCTGAAAACGTTCTCTAAGACACATTAGGCTCAAACTTCTGTCTCTTTAGTGTTAAAACGTTGTCTAGATGTTATTGTAGCGTCCCAAAATGTATGTTTACACCTAGAAAATTGTTACTCGTTGCATAAGGCAATTAAGGATATTATTATGCACAGTTTACAACCCTTGGCAAGCTGTTTTAGCAATTCTTCGACGTCTTGTAATTATACCAGACGAGTATGTAGTGGCGAATAGAAAATCCAATGCAGAAGCTGCTCACGCTTACGTCTATCGCAATTTGTGGTGTCTTTATGTGCTGAAAACGTTCTCTAAGACACATTAGGCTCAAACTTCTGTCTCTTTAGTGTTAAAACGTCGTCTAGATGTTATTGTAGCGTCCCAAAATGTATATTTACACCTAGAAGATTGTTACTCGTTGTATAAGGCAATTAAAGATATTACTATGCACAGTTTACAACTCATGGGAAGCTGTTTTAGCAATTCTTCGACGTCTTGTAATTATACCAGACGAGTATGTAGTGGCGAATAGAAAATCCAATGCAGAAGCTGCTCACGCTTACGTCTATCGCTATTTGTGGGGTCTTTATGTGCTGAAAACGTTCTCTAAGACACATTAGGCTCAAACGTCTGTCTCTTTAGTGTTAAAACGTCGTCTAGATGTTAGTGTAGCGTCCCAAAATGTATATTTACACCTAGAAGATTGTTACTCGTTGCATAAGGCAATTAAGGATATTATTATGCACAGTTTACAACCCTTGGCAAGCTGTTTTAGCAATTCTTCGACGTCTTGTAATTATACCAAACGAGTATGAAGTGGCGAATAGAAAATCCAATGCAGAAGCTGCTCACGCTTACGTCTATCGCTATTTGTGGTGTCTTTATGTGCTGAAAACGATCTCTAGGACACATTAGGCTCAAACTTCTGTCTCTTTAGTGTTAAAACGTCGTCTAGATGTTATTGTAGCGTCCCAAAATGTATATTTACACCTAGAAGATTGTTACTCGTTGTATAAGGCAATTAAGGATATTACTATGCACAGTTTACAACTCATGGGAAGCTGTTTTAGCAATTCTTCGACGTCTTGTAATTATACCAGACGAGTATGTAGTGGCGAATAGAAAATCCAATTCAGAAGCTGCTCACGCTTACGTCTATCGCTATTTGTGGTGTCTTTATGTGTTGAAAACGTTCTCTAAGACACATTAGGCTCAAACTTCTGTCTCTTTAGTGTTAAAACGTCGTCTAGATGTTATTGTAGCATCAAAAATGTATATTTACACCTAGAAGATTGTTAATCGTTGCATAAGGCAACTAAGGATATTACTATGCACAGTTTACAACTCTTGGGAAGCTGTTTTAGCAATTCTTCGACGTCTTGTAATTATACCAGACAAGTATGAAGTGGCGAATAGAAAATCCAATGCAGAAGCTGCTCACGCTTACGTCTATCGCTATTTGTGGTGTCTTTATGTGCTGAAAACGTTCTCTAAGACACATTAGGCTCAAACTTCTGTCTCTTTAGTGTTAAAACGTCGTCTAGATGTTATTTTAGCGTCCCAAAATGTATATTTACACCTAGAAGATTGTTACTCGTTGCATAAGGCAATTAAGGGGAATTATTATTCACAGTTTACAACTCTTGGGAAGCTGTTTTAGCAATTCTTCGACGTCTTGTAATTTTACCAGACGAGTATGTAGTGGCGAATAGAAAATCCAATGCAGAAGCTGCTCACGCTTACGTCTATCGCTATTTGTGGTGTCTTTATGTGCTGAAAACGTTCTCTAAGACACATTAGGCTCAAACTTCTGTCTCTTTAGTGTTAAAACGTTGTCTAGATGTTATTTTAGCGTCCCAAAATGTATATTTACACCTAGAAGATTGTTACTCGTTGCATAAGGCAATTAAGGGGAATTATTATTCACAGTTTACAACTCTTGGGAAGCTGTTTTAGCAATTCTTCGACGTCTTGTAATTTTACCAGACGAGTATGTAGTGGCGAATAGAAAATCCAATGCAGAAGCTGCTCACGCTTACGTCTATCGCTATTTGTGGTGTCTTTATGTGCTGAAAACGTTCTCTAAGACACATTAGGCTCAAACTTCTGTCTCTTTAGTGTTAAAACGTCGTCTAGATGTTATTGTAGCGTCCCAAAATGTATATTTACAACTAGAAGATTGTTACTCGTTGCATAAGGCAATTAAGGGTATTATTATTCACAGTTTACAACTTTTGGGAAGCTGTTTTAGCATTTCTTCGACGTCTTGTAATTATACCGGACGAGTATGTAGTGGCGAATAGAAAATCCAATGCAGAAGCTGCTCACGCTTACGTCTATCGCTATTTGTGGTGTCCTTATGTGCTGAAAACGTTCTCTAAGACACATTAGGCTCAAACTTCTGTCTCTTTAGTGTTAAAACGTCGTCTAGATGTTATTTTAGCGTCCCAAAATGTATATTTACACCTAGAAGATTGTTACTCGTTGCATAAGGCAATTAAGGGGAATTATTATTCACAGTTTACAACTCTTGGGAAGCTGTTTTAGCAATTCTTCGACGTCTTGTAATTTTACCAGACGAGTATGTAGTGGCGAATAGAAAATCCAATGCAGAAGCTGCTCACGCTTACGTCTATCGCTATTTGTGGTGTCTTTATGTGCTGAAAACGTTCTCTAAGACACATTAGGCTCAAACTTCTGTCTCTTTAGTGTTAAAACGTCGTCTAGATGTTATTGTAGCGTCCCAAAATGTATATTTACACCTAGAAGATTGTTACTCGTTGCATAAGGCAATTAAGGGGAATTATTATTCACAGTTTACAACTCTTGGGAAGCTGTTTTAGCAATTCTTCGACGTCTTGTAATTTTACCAGACGAGTATGTAGTGGCGAATAGAAAATCCAATGCAGAAGCTGCTCACGCTTACGTCTATCGCTATTTGTGGTGTCTTTATGTGCTGAAAACGTTCTCTAAGACACATTAGGCTCAAACTTCTGTCTCTTTAGTGTTAAAACGTCGTCTAGATGTTATTTTAGCGTCCCAAAATGTATATTTACACCTAGAAGATTGTTACTCGTTGCATAAGGCAATTAAGGGGAATTATTATTCACAGTTTACAACTCTTGGGAAGCTGTTTTAGCAATTCTTCGACGTCTTGTAATTTTACCAGACGAGTATGTGACGTTAGCGCCGGCCGAAATCGTATTTTTACGTATTGGAATACGTTCGAATTTGACCGCCGCCAAAACTTCGTCACAAATTGTCCGAAAACATCGCCGAGGCACGAAGAAACAATCGAGGTGCGCAGAAATTACGAGCCGCCGGCGCCGTCGTCTTCCAGCGCATCCCTGCCTAAAATCCTGCACAAATCACGGCGTATGGTAAGGTATAAATAAGAGGTATCGTACGTTGTGAAGGGGACTTAACTTGACTTGCATCCAGCGAGCCGAACCAGCTTCCTGCCTGGGGCCCCCCTTGAGGGCCCAAATCCTGGTACCGTCCGAAGAACCTCTTGACTTTTAGTCCTAGAACCAATCGTTCCCAGAAATCCCCGAAAGATCAAAGTGGCCCATTGATTTTCAGTGCCTATTGATCTCCGTCGAGCCTATTCAGGAGTTATCTTATTTAAAATTCAGACGTGGATCATTGTTTATATATGCCTGTCTGGAATTTATATACGTTTATTCCTCGAAACCGGTGTGGTCTAAGACTCGTACGTGGTTCGTTGTACATATACGCCTGATAGGAGTCTTAGACCTCCTCGAAACCGCTCCCCGACAACGTTCACGTAATTCATTCAGAAAGCATTTTAAAAACGTGGCCCTCCAGGTCCGTGCATAAGCTTGAACAAGAATTGCGAGGTTAAGAGCCCGCAACTAAACTCCCGGAATTAACGTACTCGTAAAAATTCAAAGCTTCACTTACCCAGAGGGATCTTGTCCTGAAGATTTCCCGTGCTTTCTGCAGTGCCGCAATTCATAGTACATAATCTAAACCAAAAATTGTGTGAGGTTAGCTTCAAGCTAAAAGTAATTCAGGTAGCTTAAAGGAGGGTTTAGTCACCTTGAATAACGTAATTAGAAAACCCCTAGTTATCACTTAGGCACCCCTGGAATTTCAGTAACAACTTTAAACACAAATTTGGCTTAAAAGTTATTAGCTGACACACGATATGTAGTTCCACCGCCTTTTCACTTATCATAAAAGGTTTTGCATTACACGAGGTTTCACGGGCACTGCAGGATAGCTTTGACGTAACGAGGTTACGTCTCACGTCAAATTCATTCTCAACACCCCGAAATAAGGGCAAATCTAACTTTATTTCATGCCCCCGATAAAAATAAACAACTTAACCTAATTTCTGTTTCCAGTTTAGCCGAGTAGAGGACGCTCTCCTAACTACGAACTGCTTTCGTCCGGCAGCCGAGAAGATACGACCGGAGAAAACATCGTGGTTTGCCTAACCCAGTAGGCGTCAGCCTGCCCGTGATACATTGAAATTCAAATCGTTTATTCGAAAATACATAGAATATTTTAGTTATTGTTTTAAAATGTAAATAGGTATACAAAATAAATCGCTTTGTTTGATGTGTACTTGATTGTATATTTGAGTTAACCAGACTGAACCCTGGCATCTGTGGCTATCCGAGAGTAAAAAGTTTAATAACATTGGTAATCAATCATAGTTCAAAATTAAAGAATTAACGTAGAAAGCCAGGTTATTACATGGCCAGCCCGAGCAGAGACATAAACTCAAGTATATAGTCAAGTAATTCATCGGCTTCACCAGCACGCAATCCAAGTGGCGCTCGAGCAGTTTTACCTGAAAAATAATTAGTTATCAGTTAAAGTATAATTAATTATTTTAAATGTTGTACAAACCGCGACCACAGACATGTACCAGAACCAGATGTTACCGCCGCCAGAACCGCCTGTGACTACCTGCAGAAATGTTGGAAAACGGCCCCATAGAGGCCACCAGCTTGTCCAACACCAGAAAATTAGAAACCTCCAGAGGAATGTTGATTCCAAGTGCGGAAAAGAGGAAATCCAGTCCATAGAGAGCTCCTGTTTGAAGTCCAGGCCGTTGGAAGATTCCAACCGTCGAAGGCCAGGGCGTTTACGCAACTAGGTCACCTCCAAGTGGCGCCAGATATTCCAGAAAGTACAAAAGAACCAGCTGAAGTCCAGAAATCAGCTTTGAGCACAGTACTAAGTTTTGGAGTCCAGATCATCCCCGTGTTCGTAAGTTCCCTCCATAAAAACTTCCCCCCGAGACGTCTCCTGGTATACAGCTTCACCCTGAGAAGTACAGCCAGCTACAATAGACGTGGAGCATCGTGCTATCCTGCAGCACAACCTCCCTCGCGAGAAGTCTTTGGAAACACGAATCCTCCAGGGAAATCACATCCAGTGCAAGATCTTCAAAGTTGAAGCCATCTTCGCAGAACCGAGGTAACCTGCAAACATACAAAATGTCCATGAAATTGTAAGTTGGTCTCCGCAACCTCTACTAATTTCTTCCAGTTAAAGTTCAAATATTGTGAGAAAGTCGGTTAATCCCGTAACCTAAATACTTTCCCGCGATTGAACAAAACCTGAATGAATGCGAGTCGATACCGCGAGCTCAGCATCAGTAAGTAGCATTTCTTTTAGAATGCACCCCGTAGAATTTTATGAGCCCGGAGAATGAAGGTACGAAAAGACAAATGATTCGATACCGCGAATATTTAGTCTCATCTAGCCTGAAACTGCTTTCACGTGGTTGATTGCAGTCCATGAAATTTCATTCCGCTTATCCAGAAAATTCTAAAAAAATTACCAGTCCTGTCCATGCCCGTTGTACCCGCCAGTATTATTAATTGCATGCATGTTGTTGAATGTCTCCTGAGAATGATCACGCTTTCGCCTTGGTGCCTATAAGAAAACGTGCATTTGTAGAGCATGAACCTATGGAATTGTATGCAACCCGTACCGGAGTACAACTAAAATTTTTCCTGAATGTTCCCCGTGAAATTGAACCCAGTGAAGATCCAGGTGGAAATTAATGCCACAACAACCGCCTGTTGACCAGAAACTGCAAGCAAGTTTCCCTTGCATATCAGCAGTTGCCTGTCCTAGCTTTCCGAACTTGTTTTTTTTCGAGAAGTCCTGAAAGGAGTATAGGTCGAAACCGCGATTTTTATATCTCCCCCAGTTGAAAGTATTACAAAAGTATACTCACCTAGTAGACACTGCCAGAAGAAACGCCGGTTACTTCCATAACTTCCGCGTTCCCTAGAATGTATGTTGTCCGAGTTGTGTGCCGAGAATTCCAGGATCCCCAGGTGTTTTCCAAGCCGAAAGGGGTACTTCCATGAAGAGGGCGTCCGCCCACCGGCTGTTTCCTCCATAGGAAGGGGCTTGTGTGACGTTAG
This sequence comes from Agriotes lineatus, assembly GCA_940337035.1. Classification (NCBI taxonomy): domain Eukaryota; kingdom Metazoa; phylum Arthropoda; class Insecta; order Coleoptera; family Elateridae; genus Agriotes; species Agriotes lineatus. Next base: position 29,165 of record CALNHX010004917.1, on the reverse strand, counting down.
CGCCGGCCGAAATCGTATTTTTACGTATTGGAATACGTTCGAATTTGACCGCCGCCAAAACTTCGTCACAAATTGTCCGAAAACATCGCCGAGGCACGAAGAAACAATCGAGGTGCGCAGAAATTACGAGCCGCCGGCGCCGTCGTCTTCCAGCGCATCCCTGCCTAAAATCCTGCACAAATCACGGCGTATGGTAAGGTATAAATAAGAGGTATCGTACGTTGTGAAGGGGACTTAACTTGACTTGCATCCAGCGAGCCGAACCAGCTTCCTGCCTGGGGCCCCCCTTGAGGGCCCAAATCCTGGTACCGTCCGAAGAACCTCTTGACTTTTAGTCCTAGAACCAATCGTTCCCAGAAATCCCCGAAAGATCAAAGTGGCCCATTGATTTTCAGTGCCTATTGATCTCCGTCGAGCCTATTCAGGAGTTATCTTATTTAAAATTCAGACGTGGATCATTGTTTATATATGCCTGTCTGGAATTTATATAGGTTTATTCCTCGAAACCGGTGTGGTCTAAGACTCGTACGTGGTTCGTTGTACATATACGCCTGATAGGAGTCTTAGACCTCCTCGAAACCGCTCCCCGACAACGTTCACGTAATTCATTCAGAAAGCATTTTAAAAACGTGGCCCTCCAGGTCCGTGCATAAGCTTGAACAAGAATTGCGAGGTTAAGAGCCCGCAACTAAACTCCCGGAATTAACGTACTCGTAAAAATTCAAAGCTTCACTTACCCAGAGGGATCTTGTCCTGAAGATTTCCCGTGCTTTCTGCAGTGCCGCAATTCATAGTACATAATCTAAACCAAAAATTGTGTGAGGTTAGCTTCAAGCTAAAAGTAATTCAGGTAGCTTAAAGGAGGGTTTAGTCACCTTGAATAACGTAATTAGAAAACCCCTAGTTATCACTTAGGCACCCCTGGAATTTCAGTAACAACTTTAAACACAAATTTGGCTTAAAAGTTATTAGCTGACACACGATATGTAGTTCCACCGCCTTTTCACTTATCATAAAAGGTTTTGCATTACACGAGGTTTCACGGGCACTGCAGGATAGCTTTGACGTAACGAGGTTACGTCTCACGTCAAATTCATTCTCAACACCCCGAAATAAGGGCAAATCTAACTTTATTTCATGCCCCCGATAAAAATAAACAACTTAACCTAATTTCTGTTTCCAGTTTAGCCGAGTAGAGGACGCTCTCCTAACTACGAACTGCTTTCGTCCGGCAGCCGAGAAGATACGACCGGAGAAAACATCGTGGTTTGCCTAACCCAGTAGGCGTCAGCCTGCCCGTGATACATTGAAATTCAAATCGTTTATTCGAAAATACATAGAATATTTTAGTTATTGTTTTAAAATGTAAATAGGTATACAAAATAAATCGCTTTGTTTGATGTGTACTTGATTGTATATTTGAGTTAACCAGACTGAACCCTGGCATCTGTGGCTATCCGAGAGTAAAAAGTTTAATAACATTGGTAATCAATCATAGTTCAAAATTAAAGAATTAACGTAGAAAGCCAGGATATTACAAGTATGTAGTGGCGAATAGAAAATCCAATGCAGAAGCTGCTCACGCTTACGTCTATCGCTATTTGTGGTGTCTTTATGTGCTGAAAACGTTCTCTAAGACACATTAGGCTCAAACTTCTGTCTCTTTAGTGTTAAAACGTCGTCTAGATGTTATTGTAGCGTCCCAAAATGTATATTTACAACTAGAAGATTGTTACTCGTTGCATAAGGCAATTAAGGGTATTATTATTCACAGTTTACAACTTTTGGGAAGCTGTTTTAGCATTTCTTCGACGTCTTGTAATTATACCGGACGAGTATGTAGTGGCGAATGGAAAATCCAATGCAGAAGCTGCTCACGCTTACGTCTATCGCTATTTGTGGTGTCCTTATGTGCTGAAAACGTTCTCTAAGACACATTAGGCTCAAACTTCTGTCTCTTTAGTGTTAAAACGTCGTCTAGATGTTATTGTAGCGTCCCAAAATGTATGTTTACACCTAGAAAATTGTTACTCGTTGCATAAGGCAATTAAGGATATTATTATGCACAGTTTACAACCCTTGGCAAGCTGTTTTAGCAATTCTTCGACGTCTTGTAATTATACCAGACGAGTATGTAGTGGCGAATAGAAAATCCAATGCAGAAGCTGCTCACGCTTACGTCTATCGCAATTTGTGGTGTCTTTATGTGCTGAAAACGTTCTCTAAGACACATTAGGCTCAAACTTCTGTCTCTTTAGTGTTAAAACGTCGTCTAGATGTTAGTGTAGCGTCCCAAAATGTATATTTACACCTAGAAGATTGTTACTCGTTGCATAAGGCAATTAAGGATATTATTATGCACAGTTTACAACCCTTGGCAAGCTGTTTTAGCAATTCTTCGACGTCTTGTAATTATACCAAACGAGTATGAAGTGGCGAATAGAAAATCCAATGCAGAAGCTGCTCACGCTTACGTCTATCGCTATTTGTGGTGTCTTTATGTGCTGAAAACGATCTCTAGGACACATTAGGCTCAAACTTCTGTCTCTTTAGTGTTAAAACGTCGTCTAGATGTTATTGTAGCGTCCAAAATGTATATTTACACCTAGAAGATCGTTACTCGTTGTATAAGGCAATTAAGGATATTACTATGCACAGTTTACAACTCATGGGAAGCTGTTTTAGCAATTCTTCGACGTCTTGTAATTTTACCAGACGAGTATGTAGTGGCGAATAGAAAATCCAATGCAGAAGCTGCTCACGCTTACGTCTATCGCTATTTGTGGTGTCTTTATGTGCTGAAAACGTTCTCTAAGACACATTAGGCTCAACTTCTGTCTCTTTAGTGTTAAAACGTCGTCTAGATGTTATTGTAGCGTCCCAAAATGTATATTTACAACTAGAAGATTGTTACTCGTTGCATAAGGCAATTAAGGGTATTATTATTCACAGTTTACAACTTTTGGGAAGCTGTTTTAGCATTTCTTCGACGTCTTGTAATTATACCGGACGAGTATGTAGTGGCGAATAGAAAATCCAATGCAGAAGCTGCTCCCGCTTACGTCTATCGCTATTTGTGGTGTCTTTATGTGCTGAAAACGTTCTCTAAGACACATTAGGCTCAAACTTCTGTCTCTTTAGTGTTAAAACGTTGTCTAGATGTTATTGTAGCGTCCCAAAATGTATGTTTACACCTAGAAAATTGTTACTCGTTGCATAAGGCAATTAAGGATATTATTATGCACAGTTTACAACCCTTGGCAAGCTGTTTTAGCATTTCTTCGACGTCTTGGTAATTTTACCAGACGAGTATGTAGTGGCGAATAGAAAATCCAATGCAGAAGCTGCCTCACGCTTACGTCTATCGCTATTTGTGGTGTCTTTATGTGCTGAAAAAACGTTCTCTAAGACACATTAGGCTCAAACTTCTGTCTCTTTAGTGTTAAAACGTTGTCTAGATGTTATTGTAGCGTCCCAAAATGTATGTTTACACCTAGAAAATTGTTACTCGTTGCATAAGGCAATTAAGATATTATTATGCACAGTTTACAACCCTTGGCAAGCTGTTTTAGCAATTCTTCGACGTCTTGTAATTATACCAGACGAGTATGTAGTGGCGAATAGAAAATCCAATGCAGAAGCTGCTCACGCTTACGTCTATCGCAATTTGTGGTGTCTTTATGTGCTGAAAACGTTCTCTAAGACACATTAGGCTCAAACTTCTGTCTCTTTAGTGTTAAAAACGTCGTCTAGATGTTATTGTAGCGTCCCAAAATGTATATTTACACCTAGAAGATTGTTACTCGTTGTATAAGGCAATTAAAGATATTACTATGCACAGTTTACAACTCATGGGGAAGCTGTTTTAGCAATTCTTCGACGTCTTGTAATTATACCAGACGAGTATGTAGTGGCGAATAGAAAATCCAATGCAGAAGCTGCTCACGCTTACGTCTATCGCTATTTGTGGGGTCTTTATGTGCTGAAAACGTTCTCTAAGACACATTAGGCTCAAACGTCTGTCTCTTAGTGTTAAAACGTCGTCTAGATGTTAGTGTAGCGTCCCAAAATGTATATTTACACCTAGAAGATTGTTACTCGTTGCATAAGGCAATTAAGGATATTATTATGCACAGTTTACAACCCTTGGCAAGCTGTTTTAGCAATTCTTCGACGTCTTGTAATTATACCAAACGAGTATGAAGTGGCGAATAGAAAATCCAATGCAGAAGCTGCTCACGCTTACGTCTATCGCTATTTGTGGTGTCTTTATGTGCTGAAAACGATCTCTAGGACACATTAGGCTCAAACTTCTGTCTCTTTAGTGTTAAAACGTCGTCTAGATGTTATTGTAGCGTCCCAAAATGTATATTTACACCTAGAAGATTGTTACTCGTTGTATAAGGCAATTAAGGATATTACTATGCCACAGTTTACAACTCATGGAAGCTGTTTTAGCAATTCTTCGACGTCTTGTAATTATACCAGACGAGTATGTAGTGGCGAATAGAAAATCCAATCAGAAGCTGCTCACGCTTACGTCTATCGCTATTTGTGGTGTCTTTATGTGTTGAAAAACGTTCTCTAAGACACATTAGCTCAAACTTCTGTCTCTTTAGTGTTAAAACGTCGTCTAGATGTTATTGTAGCATCAAAAATGTATATTTACACCTAGAAGATTGTTAATCGTTGCATAAGGCAACTAAGGATATTACTATGCACAGTTTACAACTCTTGGGAAGCTGTTTTAGCAATTCTTCGACGTCTTGTAATTATACCAGACAAGTATGAAGTGGCGAATAGAAAATCCAATGCAGAAGCTGCTCACCGCTTCCGTCTATCGCTATTTGTGGTGTCTTTATGTGCTGAAAACGTTCTCTAAGACACATTAGGCTCAAACTTCTGTCTCTTTAGTGTTAAAACGTCGTCTAGATGTTATTTTAGCGTCCCAAAATGTATATTTACACCTAGAAGATGTTACTCGTTGCATAAGCAATTAAGGGGAATTATTATTCACAGTTTACAACTCTTGGAAGCTGTTTTAGCAATTCTTCGACGTCTTGTAATTTTACCAGACGAGTATGTAGTGGCGAATAGAAAATCCAATGCAGAAGCTGCTCACGCTTACGTCTATCGCTATTTGTGGTGTCTTTATGTGCTGAAAACGTTCTCTAAGACACATTAGGCTCAAAACTTCTGTCTCTTTAGTGTTAAAACGTTGTCTAGATGTTATTTTAGCGTCCCAAAATGTATATTTACACCTAGAAGATTGTTACTCGTTGCATAAGGCAATTAAGGGGAATTATTATTCACAGTTTACAACTCTTGGGAAGCTGTTTTAGCAATTCTTCGACGTCTTGTAATTTTACCAGACGAGTATGTAGTGGCGAATAGAAAATCCAATGCAGAAGCTGCTCACGCTTACGTCTATCGCTATTTGTGGTGTCTTTATGTGCTGAAAACGTTCTCTAAGACACATTAGGCTCAAACTTCTGTCTCTTTAGTGTTAAAACGTCGTCTAGATGTATTGTAGCGTCCCAAAATGTATATTTACAACTAGAAGATGTTACTCGTTGCATAAGGCAATTAAGGGTATTATTATTCACAGTTTACAACTTTTGGGAAGCTGTTTTAGCATTTCTTCGACGTCTTGGTAATTATACCGGACGAGTATGTAGTGGCGAATAGAAAATCCAATGCAGAAGCTGCTCACGCTTACGTCTATCGCTATTTGTGGTGTCCTTAAGTGCTGAAAACGTTCTCTAAGACACATTAGGCTCAAACTTCTGTCTCTTTAGTGTTAAAACGTCGTCTAGATGTTATTTTAGCGTCCCAAAATGTATATTTACACCTAGAAGATTGTTACTCGTTGCATAAGGCAATTAAGGGGAATTATTATCACAGTTTACAACTCTTGGGAAGCTGTTTTAGCAATTCTTCGACGTCTTGTATTTTTACCAGACGAGTATGTAGTGGCGAATAGAAAATCCAATGCAGAAGCTGCTCACGCTTACGTCTATCGCTATTTGTGGTGTCTTTATGTGCTGAAAACGTTCTCTAAGACACATTAGGCTCAAACTTCTGTCTCTTTAGTGTTAAAACGTCGTCTAGATGTTATTGTAGCGTCCCAAAATGTATATTTACACCTAGAAGATTGTTACTCGTTGCATAAGGCAATTAAGGGGAATTATTATTCACAGTTTACAACTCTTGGAAGCTGTTTTAGCAATTCTTCGACGTCTTGTAATTTTACCAGACGAGTATGTAGTGGGCGAATAGAAAATCCATGCAGAAGCTGCTCACGCTTACGTCTATCGCTATTTGTGGTGTCTTTATGTGCTGAAAACGTTCTCTAAGACACATTAGGCTCAAACTTCTGTCTCTTTAGTGTTAAAACGTCGTCTAGATGTTATTTTAGCGTCCCAAAATGTATATTTACACCTAGAAGATTGTTACTCGTTGCATAAGGCAATTAAGGGGAATTATTATTCACAGTTTACAACTCTTGGGAAGCTGTTTTAGCAATTCTTCGACGTCTTGTAATTTTACCAGACGAGTATGTAGTGGCGAATAGAAAATCCAATGCAGAAGCTGCTCACGCTTACGTCTATCGCTATTTGTGGTGTCTTTATGTGCTGAAAACGTTCTCTAAGACACATTAGGCTCAAACTTCTGTCTCTTTAGTGTTAAAACGTCGTCTAGATGTTATTGTAGCGTCCCAAAATGTATATTTACAACTAGAAGATTGTTACTCGTTGCATAAGGCAATTAAGGGTATTATTATTCACAGTTTACAACTTTTGGGAAGCTGTTTTAGCATTTCTTCGACGTCTTGTAATTATACCGGACGAGTATGTAGTGGCGAATAGAAAATCCAATGCAGAAGCTGCTCACGCTTACGTCTATCGCTATTTGTGGTGTCTTTATGTGCTGAAAACGATCTCTAGGACACATTAGGCTCAAACTTCTGACTCTTTAGTGTTAAAGCGTCGTCTAGATGTTATTGTAGCGTCCCAAAATGTATATTTACACCTAGAAGATTGTTACTCGTTGCATAAGGCAATTAAGGATATTATTATGCACAGTTTACAACTCATGGGAAGCTGTTTTAGCAATTCTTCGACGTCTTGTAATTTTACCAGACGAGTATGTAGTGGCGAATAGAAAATCCAATGCAGAAGCTGCTCACGCTTACGTCTATCGCTATTTGTGGTGTCTTTATGTGCTGAAAACGATCTCTAGGACACATTAGGCTCAAACTTCTGACTCTTTAGTGTTAAAGCGTCGTCTAGATGTTATTGTAGCGTCCCAAAATGTATATTTACACCTAGAAGATTGTTACTCGTTGCATAAGGCAATTAAGGATATTATTATGCACAGTTTACAACTCATGGGAAGCTGTTTTAGCAATTCTTCGACGTCTTGTAATTTTACCAGACGAGTATGTAGTGGCGAATAGAAAATCCAATGCAGAAGCTGCTCACGCTTACGTCTATCGCTATTTGTGGTGTCTTTATGTGCTGAAAACGTTCTCTAAGACACATTAAGCTCAAACTTCTGTCTCTTTAGTGTTAAAACGTCGTCTAGATGTTATTGTAGCGTCCCAAAATGTATATTTACACCTAGAAGATTGTTACTCGTTGCATAAGGCAATTAAGGATATTATTATGCATAGTTTACAACTCTTGGGAAGCTGTTTTAGCAATTCTTCGACGTCTTGTAATTATACCAGACGAGTATGTAGTGGCGAATAGAAAATCCAATGCAGAAGCTGCTCACGCTTACGTCTATCGCTATTTGTGGTGTCTTTATGTGCTGAAAACGTTCTCTAAGACACATTAGGCTCAAGCCTCTGTCTCTTTTGTGTTAAAACGACGTCTAGATGTTATTGTAGCGTCCCAAAATGTATATTTACACCTAGAAGATTGTTACTTGTTGCATAAGGCAATTAAGGATATTACTATGCACAGTTTACAACTCTTGGGAAGCTGTTTTAGCAATTCTTCGACGTCTTGTAATTATACCAGACGAGTATGTAGTGGCGAATAGAGAATCCAATGCAGAAGCTGCTCACGCTTACGTCTATCGCTATTTGTGGTGTCTTTATGTGCTGAAAACGTTCTCTAAGACACATTAGGCTCAAGCCTCTGTCTCTTTTGTGTTAAAACGACGTCTAGATGTTATTGTAGCGTCCCAAAATGTATATTTACACCTAGAAGATTGTTACTCGTTGCATAAGGCAATTAAGGATATTATTATGCACAGTTTACAACCCTTGGCAAGCTGTTTTAGCAATTCTTCGACGTCTTGTAATTATACCAGACGAGTATGTAGTGGCGAATAGAAAATCCAATGCAGAAGCTGCTCACGCTTACGTCTATCGCTATTTGTGGTGTCTTTATGTGCTGAAAACGTTCTCTAAAACACATAAGGCTCAAACGTCTGCCTCTTTGGTGTTTAAACGTCGTCTAGAGGTTATTGTAGCATAAAAAATGTATATTTACACCTAGAAGATTGTTAATCGTTGCATAAGGCAATTAAGGATATTACTATGCACAGTTTACAACTCTTGGGAAGCAGTTTTAGCAATTCTTCGACGTCTTGTAATTATACCAGACGAGTATGTAGTGGCGAATAGAAAATCCAATGCAGAAGCTGCTCACGCTTACGTTTATCGCTATTTGTGGTGTTTTTATGTGCTGAAAACTTTCTCTAAGACAGATTAGGCTCAATCTTCTGTCTCTTTAGTGTTAAAACGTCGTCTAGATGTTATTGTAGCGTCCCAAAATGTATATTTACACCTAGAAGATTGTTACTCGTTGTATAAGGCAATTAAGGATATTATTATGCACAGTTTACAACTCTTGGGAAGCAGTTTTAGCAATTCTTCGACGTCTTGTAATTTTACTAGACGAGTATGTAGTGGCGAATAGAAAATCCAATGCAGAAGCTGCTCACGCTTACGTTTATCGCTATTTGTGGTGTTTTTATGTGCTGAAAACGTTCTCTAAGACACATAAGGTTCAATCTTCTGTCTCTTTAGTGTTAAAACGTCGTCTAGATGTTAATGTAGCTTCCCAAAATGTATATTTACACCTAGAAGATTGTTACTCGTTGTATAAGGCAATTAAGGATATTATTATGCACAGTTTACAACTCTTGGGAAGCTGTTTTAGCAATTCTTCGACGTCTTGTAATTTTACTAGACGAGTATGTAGTGGCGAATAGAAAATCCAATGCAGAAGCTGCTCACGCTTACGTCTATCGCTATTTGTTGTGTCTTTATGTGCTGAAAACGTTCTCTAAGACACATTAGGCTCAAACTTCTGTCTCTTTAGTGTTAAAACGTCGTCTAGATGTTATTGTAGCGTCCCAAAATGTATATTTACACCTAGAACATTGTTACTCGTTGCATAAGGCAATTAAGGATATTATTATGCACAGTTTACAACTCTTGGGAAGCTGTTTTAGCAATTCTTCGACGTCTTGTAATTTTACTAGACGAGTATGTAGTGGCGAAGAGAAAATCCAATGCAGAAGCTGCTCACGCTTACGTCTATCGCTATTTGTGGTGTCTTTATGTGCTGAAAACGTTCTCTAAGACACATTAGGCTCAAACTTCTGTCTCTTTAGTGTTAAAACGTCGTCTAGATGTTATTGTAGCGTCCCAAAATGTATATTTACATCTAGAAGATTGTTACTCGTTGCATAAGGCAATTAAGGATATTACTATGCACAGTTTACATCTCCTGGGAAGCTGTTTTAGCAATTCTTCGACGTCTTGTAATTATACCAGACGAGTATGTAGTGGCGAATAGAAAATCCAATGCAGAAGCTGCTCACGCTTACGTCTATCGCTATTTGTGGTGTCTTTATGTGCTGAAAACGTTCTCTAAGACACATTAAGCTCAAACTTCTGTCTCTTTAGTGTTAAACCGCCGTCTAGATGTTATTGTAGCGTCCCAAAATGTATATTTACACCTAGAAGATTGTTACTCGTTGCATAAGGCAATTAAGGATATTATTATGCACAGTTTACAACCCTTGGCAAGTTGTTTTAGCAATTCTTCGACGTCTTGTAATTATACCAGACGAGTATGTAGTGGCGAATAAAAAATAACATAAAAGTTACTTAAAAGGTATATAAAAGTTACATAAAAGGTACATAAAAGGTAAATAAAAGGTACATAAAAGATACATAAATGGTCCATAAAAAGCTACATTAAAGGTACATAAAATTTACATAAATAATATAGAAAAGGTACATAAAAAGTACGTAAATAGTACATAAAGGTACATAAAAGGTACATAAGAAGTAAGTAAAAAGTACATAGTAAGTACAGAAAGGGTACATAAAAGGTACATAAATGGCCCATAAAAAGTACATAAAACGTACATAAAAGTTACATAAAAGGTAAATAAAAGGTACATAAATGGTACATAAAAATTACATAAAAGGTACATAAAGGGCACATAAAAGGTACATAAAAGGGTACATTAAAAGTATATAAAAGGTACATAAAAAGGACGTAAAAAGTACATTGAAGGTACATTAAAGGAACATAAAAAGTCCATGAAAGGTACATAAAAGTTACATAAAAAATGCATAAAAGTTACATAAAAGGTACATAAAAGGTACATAAATGATACATAAAAAGTACATAAAAGGTACTTAAACAGTAAAATAAAAGTACCTTAAAGGTGCATTAAAGGTACATAAAAAGTAAATAAAGGTATATAAAAGGTATATAAATAGTACATAAAAAGTACATAAAAGGTACATAAACGTTACATAAAAGGTACATAAAAGGTACAAAAAAGGTACATAAAAAGTACATTAAAGGTACATTAAAGGTACATAAACAGTACATAAAAGGTACATAAAAAGTATATAAAAAGTTTATAAAAAGTACATAAAAAGTACGTAAAAATTACATGGAAGGTACATTAAAGGTACATAAAAGGTACTTAAAGGGTACAAAAAGTTACATAAAAGGTACATAAAAAGTACATAAAAGTTACATAAAAGGTACATAAAAAGTACTTAAAAGGTACATAAAAAGTATATAAAAGGTACATAAAAGGTACATAAAAAGTACATAAAAGTTACTTAAACAGTACATTAAAAGTACATTAAAAGTACATTAAAGGCACATAAAAGTAAATAGAAGGTACATAAAAGGTATATAAAAGGTACATAAATGGTACATAAAAAGTACATTAAAGGTACATAATAGTTACATAAAAGGTACATAAAAGGTAAAAAAAAGGTACATAAAAAGAACATTAAAGGTACATTAAACTTACATGAAAAGTACATAAAAGGTACATAAAAGGTACAGAAAAGGTACATAAAAGGTATATAAAAGGGAGATAAAAGGTACAGAAAAGGTACATAAAAGGTACATAAAAGGTACATAAAAAGTACATAAAAGGTACATAAAAGGTACATAAATGGTACATAAAAAGTACATAGAAGGTACATAAAAAGTACATAAAAATTACATAAAAAGTGCATAAAAGGTACATAAAAGTTACATAAAAAGTACATAAACGGTATATAAAAGATACATAGAAGTTACATAAAAGGTACACAAAAGCTACATAAATGTTAAATAAAAAGTACATAAAAGGTACATAACAAGTACATCAAGGGTACACAAAAGGTACATAAAAGGTACATAAAAAGTACATAAAAGATACATAAAGGTACATAAAGGGTGCATAAAAGCTACATAAAAGTTACATAAAAAGTACATTAAAGTTACATTAAAAGAACATAAAGGGTACATAAAATGTACATAAAAGTTACATAAAAGGTACACAAAAGGTACATAAATGATACATAAAAAGTACATAAAAGGTACATAAACAGTACATTAAAAGTACATTAAAGGTACATTAAAGGTAAATAAAAAGTAAATAAAAGGTACATAAAAGGTATATAAAAGGTACATAAAAGGTACATAAAAGGTACAGAAAAGGTACATAAAAGGTACATAAAAGGTACATAAAAGGTACATAAAAAGTACATAAAAAGTTTATAAAAAGTACATAAAAAGTACGTAAAAAGTACATGAAAGGTACATTAAAGGTACATAAAAGGTACATAAAAGGTACAAAAAAATTACATAAAAGGTACATAAAGGGTACATAAAAGGTACATAAAAGGTACATAAAAAGTACATAAAAGGTACATAAAAGGTACATAAAAAATACATAAAAAGTACTTAAAAGGTACATAAAAAGTATATAAAAGGTACATAAAAGGTACATAAAAAGTACATAAAAGTTACATAAAAGTTACATAAAAGGTACATAAATGGTCCATAAAAAATACATAAAAGGTACATAAGAGTTACATAAAAGGTACATAAAATAGTACATAAAAGGTACATAAAAGGTACATAAAAGGTACATAAACGGTACATAAAAAGTACATAAAAGGTACATAAAGGGTACATAAAAGGTACATACAGGGTACATAAAAAGTATATAAAATGTACATAAAAAGTACGTAAAAAGTACATAAAAGGTACTTAAACAGTACATTAAAAGTACATTAAAGGTACATTAAAGGTACATAAAAAGTAAATAGAAGGTACATAAAAGGTATATAAAAGGTACATAAATGGTACATAAAAACTACATTAAAGGTACATAATAGTTACATAAGAGGTACATAAAAGGTAAAAAAAAGGTACATAAAAAGAACATTAAAGGTACATTAAACTTACATGAAAAGTACATAAAAGGAACATAAAAGGTACAGAAAAAGTACATAAAAGGTACATAAAAGGTACATAAAAGGTACAGAAAAGGTACATAAAAGGTACATAAAACGTACATAAAAGGTACATAAAAAGTACATAAAAGGTACATAAAAGGTACATAAATGGTACATAAAAAGTACATAGAAGGTACATAAAAAGTACATAAAAATTACATAAAAAGTGCATAAAAGGTGCATAAAAGTTACATAAAAAGTCCATAAACGGTATATAAAAGATACATAGAAGTTACATAAAAGGTACATAAAAGGTACATAAATGTTAAATAAAAAGTACATAAAAGATACATAACAAGTACATCAAGGGTACACAAAAGGTACATAAAAGGTACATAAAAAGTACATAAAAGATACATAAAGGTACATAAAGGGTGCATAAAAGCTACATAAAAGTTACATAAAAAGTACATTAAAGTTACATTAAAAGAACATAAAGGGTACATAAAATGTACATATAAGTTACATCAAAGGTACATAAAATAGTACATAAAAGGTACATAAGAGGTACATCAAAGTTACATAAACGGTACATAAAAAGTACATAAAAGGTACATAAAGGGTACATAAACGGTACATACAGGGTACATAAAAAGTATATAAGATGTACATAAAAAGTACGTAAAAAGTACAAAGACGGTATATAAAAGATACATACAAGGTACATAAAAGGTACACAAAAGGTACATAAATGTTACATAAAAAGTACATAAAAGATACATAAAAGGTACATCAAAGGTACACAAAAGGTACATAAAAGGTACATAAAAAGTACATAAAAGATACATAAAGGTACATAAAAGTTACATAAAAAGTACATTAAAGTTACATTAAAAGAACATAAAGGGTACATAAAAGGTACTTAAAAAATACATAAAAGGTACATAAAACTTGCATAAAAGGTACATAACAAGTACATAAAAGGTACATGAAAGGTACATAAATGGTTCATTAAAGATACATTTAAGGTACATAAAAGGTACATAAAAGGTACATAAAAGATACAAAAAGGTACATAAAAGGTACATAAATGGTACATAAAAGGTACATAAAAGTTACTTAAAAGGTACATAGAAGTTACATAAAAGGTACATAAAAGGTAAATAAAAGGTACATAAAAGGTATATAAATGGTACATAAAAAGGTACATTAAAGGTACATAAAATGTACATGAAAAGTAAATAAAAGGTACATAAAAAGTACGTAAGGAGTACATAAAAGGTAAATAAAAAGTACATAAAAGTTACATAAAAGGTACATAAGCAGTACATAAATGATACATAGAAAGTACAGAAAGGGTACATAAAAGTAAATAAAAGGTACATAAATGGTCCATAAAAAATACATAAAAGGTACATAAAAGTTACATAAAAGTTACATAAAAAGTACATAAAAGGTACATAAAATGTACATAAAAGGCACATAAAAGGTATCTAAATGGTACATAAAAGGTACATAAAAGGTACACAAAAGGTTCATAAAAGGCACATAAAGGTTACATAAAAGTTACATAAAAGATACATAAAAGGTAAATAAAAGTTACATAAAAGGTATATAAAAAGTACATAAAAGGTACATAAAAGGTACATAAAAGTTACATAAAAAGTACATAACAGGTACATAAAATGTACATAAAAGGTACATAAAAAGTACTTAAAAGGTACATAAAAAGTATATAAAAGGTACATAAAAGGTACATAAAAAGTACATAAAAGTTACATAAAAGTTACATAATAGGTACATAAATGGTCCATAAAAAATACATAAAAGGTAGATAAGAGTTACATAAAAGGTACATACAATAGTACATAAAAGGTACATAAAAGTTACATAAAAGGTACATAAAAGTTACATAAAAGGTACATAAACGGTACATAAAAAGTACTTAAAAGGTACATAAAGGGTACATAAAAGGTACATACAGGGTACATAAAAAGTATATAAAATGTACATAAAAAGTACGTAAAAAGTACATAGAAGGTACATTAAAGGTACATAAAAGGGACATAAAAAGTACATAAAAAGTACATAAAAGGTTCATAAAAAGTACATAAAAGGTACATAAAAAGTACATACAAAATACATAAAAGGTACATAAAACGTAAATAAAAGTTACATAAATGGTACTTAAAAAATACATAAAAGGTACATAAAAGGTACATAAAAGTTACATAAAAGGTACATAAAAGGTACATAAAAAGTACATAAAAGGTACATAAAAAATACATAAATGGTACATAAAAAGTACATAGAAGGTACATAAAAAGTACATAAAAATTACATAAAAGGTACATAAAAGGTACATAAAAAGTGCATAAAAGGTACACAAAAGTTACATAAAAAGTACATAAACGGTATATAAAAGATACATAGAAGTTACATAAAAGGTACACAAAAGGTACATAAATGTTAAATAAAAAGTACATAAAAGATACATAACAAGTACATCAAGGGTACACACAAGGTACATAAAAGGTACATAAAAAGTACATAAAAGATACATAAAGGTACATAAAAGGTGCATAAAAGCTACATAAAAGTTACATAAAAGGTACATTAAAGTTACATTAAAAGAACATAAGGGGTACATAAAAGGTACATAAAAGTTACA
This sequence comes from Agriotes lineatus, assembly GCA_940337035.1. Classification (NCBI taxonomy): domain Eukaryota; kingdom Metazoa; phylum Arthropoda; class Insecta; order Coleoptera; family Elateridae; genus Agriotes; species Agriotes lineatus. The sequence goes on along the minus strand of CALNHX010004917.1, from coordinate 13,767 downwards.
TAAAAGGTACACAAAAGTTACATCAAAGAAACATAAAAGGTACGTAAAAGGTACATAAAAAGTACATAAAAGGTACATAAAATGTACATAAAAGGCACATAAAAGGTAGATAAAAGGTACATAAAAGGTATCTAAATGGTACATAAAAAGTACATAAAAGGTACACAAAAGGTACATAAAAGGCACATAAAGGTTACATAAAAGTTACATAAAAGATACATAAAAGGTACATAAAAATTACATAAAAGGTATATTAAAAGTACATAAAAGGTACATAAAAGGTACATAAAAGTTACATAAAAATTACATAACAGGTACATAAAAGGTACATAAAAGGTACATAAAAGGTACATGAAAGGTACATAAATGGTACATTAAAGATACATTTAAGGTACATAAAAGGTACATAAAAGATACATAAAAGATACATAAAAGGTACATAAAAGGTACATAAATGGTACATAAAAAGTACATAAAAGTTACTTAAAAGGTACATAAAAGTTACATAAAAGGTACATAAAAGGTAAATAAAAGGTACATAAAAGATACATAAATGGTCCATAAATAACTACATTAAAGGTACATAAAATTTACACAAATAGTATAGAAAAGGTACATAAAAAGTACGTAAATAGTACATAAAAGGTACATAAAAGGCTACATAAGAGGTACATAAATGGCCCATAAAAAGTACATAAAAGGTACATAAAAGTTACATAAAAGGTACATAAAAGGTACATAAATGGTACATAAAAAGTACATAAAAGGTACATAAAGGGCACATAAAAGGTACATAAAAAGTACATAAAAAGTATATTAAAGGTACATAAAAAGGACGTAAAAAGTACATTGAAGGTACATTAAAGGAACATAAAAAGTACATAAAAGGTACATAGAAGGTACATAAAAGGTACATAAAAAATGCATAAAAGTTACATAAAAGGTACATAAAAGGTACATAAATGATACATAAAAAGTACATAAAAGGTACTTAAACAGTACAATAAAAGTACCTTAAAGGTGCATTGAAGGTACATAAAAAGTAAATAAAGGTACATAAAAGGTATATAAAAGGTACATAAATAGTACATAAAAAGTACATAAAAGGTACATAAACGTTACATAAAAGGTACATAAAAGGTAAAAAAAGGTACATAAAAAGAACATTAAAGGTACATTAAAGGTACATAAACAGTACATAAAAGGTACATAAAAAGTATATAATAAGTTTATAAAAAGTACATAAAAAGTACGTAAAAAGTACATGGAAGGTACATTAAAGGTACATAAAAGGTACTTAAAGGGTACAAAAAGTTACATAAAAGGTACATAAAAAGTACATAAAAGTTACATAAGAGGTACATAAAAAGTACTTAAATGGTACATAAAAAGTATATAAAAGATACATAAAAGGTACATAAAAAGTACATAAAAGTTACTTAAACAGTACATTAAAAGTACATTAAAGGTACATTAAAGGTACATAAAAAGTAAATAGAAGGTACATAAAAGGTATATAAAAGGTACATAAATGGTACATAAAAAGTACATTAAAGGTACATAATAGTTACATAAGAGGTACATAAAAAGAACACTAAAGGTACATTAAACTTACATGAAAAGTACATAAAAGGTACAGAAAAGGTACATAAAAGGTACATAAAAGGTACATAAAAGGTACAGAAAAGGTACATAAAAGGTACATAAAAAGTACATTAAAGGTACATAATAGTTACATAAGAGGTACATAAAAGGTAAAAAAAGGTACATAAAAAGAACATTAAAGGTACATTAAACTTACATGAAAAGTACATAAAAGGTACATAAAAGGTACAGAAAAGGTACATAAAAGGTACATAAAAGGTAGATAAAAGGTACAGAAAAGGTACATAAAAGGTACATAAAAGGTACATAAAAGGTACATAAAAAGTACATAAAAGGTACATAAAAGGTACATAAATGGTACATAAAAAGTACATAGAAGGTACATAAAAAGTACATAAAAATTACATAAAAAGTGCATAAAAGGTACATAAAAGTTACATAAAAAGTACATAAACGGTATATAAAAGATACATAGAAGTTACATAAAAGGTACACAAAAGGTACATAAATGTTAAATAAAAAGTACATAAAAGATACGTAACAAGTACATCAAGGGTACACAAAAGGTACCTAAAAGGTACATAAAAAGTACATAAAAGATACATAAAGGTACATAAAGGGTGCATAAAAACTACATAAAAGTTACATAAAAAGTACATTAAAGTTACATTAAAAGAACATAAAGGGTACATAAAATGTACATAAAAGTTACATCAAAGGTATATAAAATAGTACATAAAAGGTACATAAGAGGTCCATCAAAGTTACATAAACGGTACATCAAAGTTACATAAACGGTACATAAAAAGTACATAAAAGGTACATAAAAGTTACATAAAAGGTACACAAAAGTTACATCAAAGGAACATAAAAGGTACATAAAAGGTACATAAAAAGTACATAAAAGGTACATAAAATGTACATAAAAGGCACATAAAAGGTAGATAAAAGGTACATAAAAGGTATCTAAATGGTACATAAAAAGTACATAAAAGGTACACAAAAGGTACATAAAAGGCACATAAAGGTTACATAAAAGTTACATAAAAGATACATAAAAGGTACATAAAAGTTACATAAAAGGTATATAAAAAGTACATAAAAGGTACATAAAAGGTACATAAAAGTTACATAAAAATTACATAACAGGTACATAAAAGGTACATAAAAGGTACATAAAAGTTACATGAAAGGTACATAAATTCTACATTAAAGATACATTTAAGGTACATAAAAGGTACATAAAAGATACATAAAAGATACATAAAAGGTACATAAAAGGTACATAAATGGTACATAAAAAGTACATAAAAGATACTTAAAAGGTACATAAAAGTTACATAAAAGGTACATAAGAGGTAAATAAAAGGTACATAAAAGATACATAAATGGTCCATAAATAACTACATTAAAGGTACATAAAATTTACACAAATAGTATAGAAAAGGTACATAAAAAGTACGTAAATAGTACATAAAAGGTACATAAAAGGTACATAAGAAGTAAGTAAAAAGTACATAGTAAGTACAGAAAGGGTACATAAGAGGTACATAAATGGCCCATAAAAAGTACATAAAAGGTACATAAAAGTTACATAAAGAGTACATAAAAGGTACATAAATGGTACATAAAAAGTACATAAAAGGTACATAGAAGGTACATAAAAGGTACATAAAAAATGCATAAAAGTTACATAAAAGGTACATAAAAGGTACATAAATGATACATAAAAAGTACATAAAAGGTACTTAAACAGTACAATAAAAGTACCTTAAAGGTGCATTAAAGGTACATAAAAAGTAAATAAAGGTACATAAAAGGTATATAAAAGGTACATAAAAAGGACGTAAAAAGTACATTGAAGGTACATTAAAGGAACATAAAAAGTACATAAAAGGTACATAGAAGGTACATAAAAGGTACATAAAAAATGCATAAAAGTTACATAAAAGGTACATAAAAGGTACATAAATGATACATAAAAAGTACATAAAAGGTACTTAAACAGTACAATAAAAGTACCTTAAAGGTGCATTAAAGGTACATAAAAAGTAAATAAAGGTACATAAAAGGTATATAAAAGGTACATAAATAGTACATAAAAAGTACATAAAAGGTACATAAACGTTACATAAAAGGTACATAAAAGGTAAAAAAAAGGTACATAAAAAGAACATTAAAGGACATTAAAGGTACATAAACAGTACATAAAAGGTACATAAAAAGTATATAATAAGTTTATAAAAAGTACATAAAAAGTACGTAAAAAGTACATGGAAGTTACATAAGAGGTACATAAAAAGTACTTAAAAGGTACATAAAAAGTATATAAAAGATACATAAAAGGTACATAAAAAGTACATAAAAGTTACATAAGAAGTACATAAAAAGTACTTAAAAGGTACATAAAAAGTATATAAAAGATACATAAAAGGTACATAAAAAGTACATAAAAGTTACTTAAACAGTACATTAAAAGTACATTATAGGTACATTAAAGGTACATAAAAAGTAAATAGAAGGTACATAAAAGGTATATAAAAGGTACATGAATGGTACATAAAAAGTACATTAAAGGTACATAATAGTTACATAAGAGGTACATAAAAAGAACATTAAAGGTACATTAAACTTACATGAAAAGTACATAAAAGGTACAGAAAAGGTACATAAAAGGTACATAAACGGTACATAAAAGGTACAGAAAAGGTACATAAAAGGTACATAAATGGTACATAAAAGGTACATAAAAGTTACTTAAAAGGTACATAGAAGTTACATAAAAGGTACATAAAAGGTAAATAAAAGGTACATAAAAGGTATATAAATGGTACATAAAAAGGTACATTAAAGGTACATAAAATGTACATGAAAAGTAAATAAAAGGTACATAAAAAGTACGTAAGGAGTACATAAAAGGTAAATAAAAAGTACATAAAAGTTACATAAAAGGTACATAAGCAGTACATAAATGATACATAGAAAGTACAGAAAGGGTACATAAAAGTAAATAAAAGGTACATGAAAGGTACATAAATGGTACATTAAAGATACATTTAAGGTACATAAAAGGTACATAAAAGATACATAAAAGATACATAAAAGGTACATAAAAGGTACATAAATGGTACATAAAAAGTACATAAAAGTTACTTAAAAGGTACATAAAAGTTACATAAAAGGTACATAAAAAGTAAATAAAAGGTACATAAAAGATACATAAATGGTCCATAAATAACTAAATTAAAGGTACATAAAATTTACACAAATAGTATAGAAAAGGTACATAAAAAGTACATAAAAGGCACATAAAAGGTAGATAAAAGGTACATAAAAGGTATCTAAATGGTACATAAAAGGTACATAAAAGGTACACAAAAGGTTCATAAAAGACACATAAAGGTTACATAAAAGTTACATAAAAAATACATAAAAGGTAAATAAAAGTTACATAAAAGGTATATAAAAAGTACATAAAAGGTACATAAAAGGTACATAAAAGTTACATAAAAAGTACATAACAGGTACATAAAATGTACATAAAAGGTACATAAAAAGTACTTAAAAGGTACATAAAAAGTATATAAAAGGTACATAAAAGGTACATAAAAGTTACATAAAAAGAACATAAAAGGTACATAAAATGTACATAAAAGGCACATAAAAGGTAGATAAAAGGTACATAAAAGGTATCTAAATGGTACATAAAAGGTACATAAAAGGTACACAAAAGGTTCATAAAAGGCACATAAAGGTTACATAAAAGTTACATAAAAGATACATAAAAGGTAAATAAAAGTTACATAAAAGGTATATAAAAAGTACATAAAAGGTACATAAAAGGTACATAAAAGTTACATAAAAAGTACATAACAGGTACATAAAATGTACATAAAAGGTACATAAAAAGTACTTAAAAGGTACATAAAAAGTATATAAAAGGTACATAAAAGGTACATAAAAAGTACATAAAAGTTACATAAAAGTTACATAAAAGGTACATAAATGGTCCATAAAAAATACATAAAAGATAGATAAGAGTTACATAAAAGGTACATAAAATAGTACATAAAAGGTACATAAAAGTTACATAAAAGGTACATAAAAGTTACATAAAAGGTACATAAACGGTACATAAAAAGTACATAAAAGATACATAAAGGGTACATAAAAGGTACATACAGGGTACATAAAAAGTATATAAAATGTACATAAAAAGTACGTAAAAAGTACATAGAAGGTACATTAAAGGTACATAAAAGGGACATAAAAAGTACATAAAAAGTACATAAAAGGTTCATAAAAAGTACATAAAAGGTACATAAAAAGTACATACAAAGTACATAAAAGGTACATAAAACGTAAATAAAAGTTACATAAATGGTACTTAAAAAATACATAAAAGGTACATAAAAGGTACATAAAAGTTACATAAAAGGTACATAAAAGGTACATAAAAAGTACATAAAAGGTACATAAAAAATACATAAATGGTACATAAAAAGTACATAGAAGGTACATAAAAAGTACATAAAAATTACATAAAAGGTACATAAAAGGTACATAAAAAGTGCATAAAAGGTACACAAAAGTTACATAAAAAGTACATAAACGGTATATAAAAGATACATAGAAGTTACATAAGAGGTACACAAAAGGTACATAAATGTTAAATAAAAAGTACATAAAAGATACATAACAAGTACATCAAGGGTACACACAAGGTACATAAAAGGTACATAAAAAGTACATAAAAGATACATAAAGGTACATAAAAGGTGCATAAAAGCTACATAAAAGTTACATAAAAGGTACATTAAAGTTACATTAAAAGAACATAAGGGGTACATAAAAGGTACATAAAAGTTACATAAAAGGTACACAAAAGTTACATCAAAGGAACATAAAAGGTACATAAAAGGTACATAAAAAGTACATAAAAGGTACATAAAATGTACATAAAAGGCACATAAAAGGTAGATAAAAGGTACATAAAAGGTATCTAAATGGTACATAAAAAGTACATAAAAGTTACACAAAAGGTACATAAAAGGCACATAAAGGTTACATAAAAGTTACATAAAAGATACATAAAAGGTACATAAAAGTTACATAAAAGGTATATAAAAAGTACATAAAAGGTACATAAAAGGTACATAAAAGTTACATAAAAATTACATAACAGGTACATAAAAGGTACATAAAAGGTACATAAAAGGTACATGAAAGGTACATAAATGGTACATTAAAGATACATTTAAGGTACATAAAAGGTACATAAAAGATACATAAAAGATACATAAAAGGTACATAAAAGGTACATAAATGGTACATAAAAAGTACATAAAAGTTACTTAAAAGGTACATAAAAGTTACATAAAAGGTACATAAAAGGTAAATAAAAGGTACATAAAAGATACATAAATGGTCCATAAATAACTACATTAAAGGTACATAAAATTTACACAAATAGTATAGAAAAGGTACATAAAAAGTACGTAAATAGTACATAAAAGATACATAAAAAGTACATAAGAAGTAAGTAAAAAGTACATAGTAAGAACAGAAAGGGTACATAAGAGGTACATAAATGGCCCATAAAAAGTACATAAAAGGTACATAAAAGTTACATAAAAGGTACATAAAAGGTACATAAATGGTACATAAAAAGTACATAAAAGGTACATAAAGGGCACATAAAAGGTACATAAAAAGTACATAAAAAGTATATAAAAGGTACATAAAAAGGACGTAAAAAGTACATTGAAGGTACATTAAAGGAACATAAAAAGTACATAAAAGGTACATAGAAGGTACATAAAAGGTACATAAAAAATGCATAAAAGTTACATAAAAGGTACATAAAAGGTACATAAATGATACATAAAAAGTACATAAAAGGTACTTAAACAGTACAATAAAAGTACCTTAAAGGTGCATTAAAGGTACATAAAAAGTAAATAAAGGTACATAAAAGGTATATAAAAGGTACATAAATAGTACATAAAAAGTACATAAAAGGTACATAAACGTTACATAAAAGGTACATAAAAGGTAAAAAAAAGGTACATAAAAAGAACATTAAAGGTACATTAAAGGTACATAAACAGTACATAAAAGGTACATAAAAAGTATATAATAAGTTTATAAAAAGTACATAAAAAGTACGTAAAAAGTACATGGAAGGTACATTAAAGGTACATAAAAGGTACTTAAAGGGTACAAAAAGTTACATAAAAGGTACATAAAAAGTACATAAAAGTTACATAAGAGGTACATAAAAAGTACTTAAAAGGTACATAAAAAGTATATAAAAGATACATAAAAGGTACATAAAAAGTACATAAAAGTTACTTAAACAGTACATTAAAAGTACATTAAAGGTACATTAAAGGTACATAAAAAGTAAATAGAAGGTACATAAAAGGTATATAAAAGGTACATAAATGGTACATAAAAAGTACATTAAAGGTACATAATAGTTACATAAGAGGTACATAAAAAGAACATTAAAGGTACATTAAACTTACATGAAAAGTACATAAAAGGTACAGAAAAGGTACATAAAAGGTACATAAAAGGTACATAAAAGGTACAGAAAAGGTACATAAAAGGTACATAAATGGTACATAAAAGGTACATAAAAGTTACTTAAAAGGTACATAGAAGTTACATAAAAGGTACATAAAAGGTAAATAAAAGGTACATAAAAGGTATATAAATGGTACATAAAAAGGTACATTAAAGGTACATAAAATGTACATGAAAAGTAAATAAAAGGTATATAAAAAGTACGTAAGGAGTACATAAAAGGTAAATAAAAAGTACATAAAAGTTACATAAAAGGTACATAAGCAGTACATAAATGATACATAGAAAGTACAGAAAGGGTACATAAAAGTAAATAAAAGGTACATAAATGGTCCATAAAAAATACATAAAAGGTACATAAAAGTTACATAAAAGTTACATAAAAAGTACATAAAAGGTACATAAAATGTACATAAAAGGTACATAAAAGGTAGATAAAAGGTACATAAAAGGTATCTAAATGGTACATAAAAGTTACATAAAAGGTACACAAAAGGTTCATAAAAGGCACATAAAGGTTACATAAAAGTTACATAAAAGATACATAAAAGATAAATAAAAGTTACATAAAAGGTATATAAAAAGTACATAAAAGGTACATAAAAGGTACATAAAAGTTACATAAAAAGTACATAACAGGTACATAAAATGTACATAAAAGGTACATAAAAAGTACTTAAAAGGTACATAAAAAGTATATAAAAGGTACATAAAAGGTACATAAAAAGTACATAAAAGTTACATAAAAGTTACATAAAAGGTACATAAATGGTCCATAAAAAATACATAAAAGGTAGATAAGAGTTACATAAAAGGTACATACAATAGTACATAAAAGGTACATAAAAGTTACATAAAAGGTACATAAAAGTTACATAAAAGGTACATAAACGGTACATAAAAAGTACTTAAAAGGTACATAAAGGGTACATAAAAGGTACATACAGGGTACATAAAAAGTATATAAAATGTACATAAAAAGTACGTAAAAAGTACATAGAAGGTACATTAAAGGTACATAAAAGGGACATAAAAAGTACATAAAAAGTACATAAAAGGTTCATAAAAAGTACATAAAAGGTACATAAAAAGTACATACAAAATACATAAAAGGTACATAAAACGTAAATAAAAGTTACATAAATGGTACTTAAAAAAATAATAAAAGGTACATAAAAGGTACATAAAAGTTACATAAAAGGTACATAAAAGGTACATAAAAAGTACATAAAAGGTACATAAAAAATACATAAATGGTACATAAAAAGTACATAGAAGGTACATAAAAAGTACATAAAAATTACATAAAAGGTACATAAAAGGTACATAAAAAGTGCATAAAAGGTACACAAAAGTTACATAAAAAGTACATAAACGGTATATAAAAGATACATAGAAGTTACATAAGAGGTACACAAAAGGTACATAAATGTTAAATAAAAAGTACATAAAAGATACATAACAAGTACATCAAGGGTACACACAAGGTACATAAAAGGTACATAAAAAGTACATAAAAGATACATAAAGGTACATAAAAGGTGCATAAAAAGTACATAAAAGGTACATAAAAAATACATAAATGGTACATAAAAAGTACATAGAAGGTACATAAAAAGTACATAAAAAGTACATAAAAGGTACATAAAAAATACATAAATGGTACATAAAAAGTACATAGAAGGTACATAAAAAGTACATAAAAATTACATAAAAGGTACATAAAAGGTACATAAAAAGTGCATAAAAGGTACACAAAAGTTACATAAAAAGTACATAAACGGTATATAAAAGATACATAGAAGTTACATAAGAGGTACACAAAAGGTACATAAATGTTAAATAAAAAGTACATAAAAGATACATAACAAGTACATCAAGGGTACACACAAGGTACATAAAAGGTACATAAAAGTACATAAAAGATACATAAAGGTACATAAAAGGTGCATAAAAGCTACATAAAAGTTACATAAAAGGTACATTAAAGTTACATTAAAAGAACATAAGGGGTACATAAAAGGTACATAAAAGTTACATAAAAGGTACACAAAAGTTACATCAAAGGAACATAAAAGGTACATAAAAGGTACATAAAAAGTACATAAAAGGTACATAAAATGTACATAAAAGGCACATAAAAGGTAGATAAAAGGTACATAAAAGGTATCTAAATGGTACATAAAAGTACATAAAAGTTACACAAAAGGTACATAAAAGGCACATAAAGGTTACATAAAAGTTACATAAAAGATACATAAAAGGTACATAAAAGTTACATAAAAGGTATATAAAAAGTACATAAAAGGTACATAAAAGGTACATAAAAGTTACATAAAAATTACATAACAGGTACATAAAAGGTACATAAAAGGTACATAAAAGGTACATGAAAGGTACATAAATGGTACATTAAAGATACATTTAAGGTACATAAAAGGTACATAAAAGATACATAAAAGATACATAAAAGGTACATAAAAGGTACATAAATGGTACATAAAAAGTACATAAAAGTTACTTAAAAGGTACATAAAAGTTACATAAAAGGTACATAAAAGGTAAATAAAAGGTACATAAAAGATACATAAATGGTCCATAAATAACTACATTAAAGGTACATAAAATTTACACAAATAGTATAGAAAAGGTACATAAAAAGTACGTAAATAGTACATAAAAGATACATAAAAAGTACATAAGAAGTAAGTAAAAAGTACATAGTAAGTACAGAAAGGGTACATAAGAGGTACATAAATGGCCCATAAAAAGTACATAAAAGGTACATAAAAGTTACATAAAAGGTACATAAAAGGTACATAAATGGTACATAAAAAGTACATAAAAGGTACATAAAGGGCACATAAAAGGTACATAAAAAGTACATAAAAAGTATATAAAAGGTACATAAAAAGGACGTAAAAAGTACATTGAAGGTACATTAAAGGAACATAAAAAGTACATAAAAGGTACATAGAAGGTACATAAAAGGTACATAAAAAATGCATAAAAGTTACATAAAAGGTACATAAAAGGTACATAAATGATACATAAAAAGTACATAAAAGGTACTTAAACAGTACAATAAAAGTACCTTAAAGGTGCATTAAAGGTACATAAAAAGTAAATAAAGGTACATAAAAGGTATATAAAAGGTACATAAATAGTACATAAAAAGTACATAAAAGGTACATAAACGTTACATAAAAGGTACATAAAAGGTAAAAAAAGGTACATAAAAAGAACATTAAAGGTACATTAAAGGTACATAAACAGTACATAAAAGGTACATAAAAAGTATATAATAAGTTTATAAAAAGTACATAAAAAGTACGTAAAAAGTACATGGAAGGTACATTAAAGGTACATAAAAGGTACTTAAAGGGTACAAAAAGTTACATAAAAGGTACATAAAAAGTACATAAAAGTTACATAAGAGGTACATAAAAAGTACTTAAAAGGTACATAAAAAGTATATAAAAGATACATAAAAGGTACATAAAAAGTACATAAAAGTTACTTAAACAGTACATTAAAAGTACATTAAAGGTACATTAAAGGTACATAAAAAGTAAATAGAAGGTACATAAAAGGTATATAAAAGGTACATAAATGGTACATAAAAAGTACATTAAAGGTACATAATAGTTACATAAGAGGTACATAAAAAGAACATTAAAGGTACATTAAACTTACATGAAAAGTACATAAAAGGTACAGAAAAGGTACATAAAAGGTACATAAAAGGTACATAAAAGGTACAGAAAAGGTACATAAAAGGTACATAAATGGTACATAAAAGGTACATAAAAGTTACTTAAAAGGTACATAGAAGTTACATAAAAGGTACATAAAAGGTAAATAAAAGGTACATAAAAGGTATATAAATGGTACATAAAAAGGTACATTAAAGGTACATAAAATGTACATGAAAAGTAAATAAAAGGTATATAAAAAGTACGTAAGGAGTACATAAAAGGTAAATAAAAAGTACATAAAAGTTACATAAAAAGTACATAAGCAGTACATAAATGATACATAGAAAGTACAGAAAGGGTACATAAAAGTAAATAAAAGGTACATAAATGGTCCATAAAAAATACATAAAAGGTACATAAAAGTTACATAAAAGTTACATAAAAAGTACATAAAAGGTACATAAAATGTACATAAAAGGCACATAAAAGGTAGATAAAAGGTACATAAAAGGTATCTAAATGGTACATAAAAGGTACATAAAAGGTACACAAAAGGTTCATAAAAGGCACATAAAGGTTACATAAAAGTTACATAAAAGATACATAAAAGGTAAATAAAAGTTACATAAAAGGTATATAAAAAGTACATAAAAGGTACATAAAAGGTACATAAAAGTTACATAAAAAGTACATAACAGGTACATAAAATGTACATAAAAGGTACATAAAAAGTACTTAAAAGGTACATAAAAAGTATATAAAAGGTACATAAAAGGTACATAAAAAGTACATAAAAGTTACATAAAAGTTACATAAAAGGTACATAAATGGTCCATAAAAAATACATAAAAGGTAGATAAGAGTTACATAAAAGGTACATACAATAGTACATAAAAGGTACATAAAAGTTACATAAAAGGTACATAAAAGTTACATAAAAGGTACATAAACGGTACATAAAAAGTACTTAAAAGGTACATAAAGGGTACATAAAAGGTACATACAGGGTACATAAAAAGTATATAAAATGTACATAAAAAGTACGTAAAAAGTACATAGAAGGTACATTAAAGGTACATAAAAGGGACATAAAAAGTACATAAAAAGTACATAAAAGGTTCATAAAAAGTACATAAAAGGTACATAAAAAGTACATACAAAATACATAAAAGGTACATAAAACGTAAATAAAAGTTACATAAATGGTACTTAAAAAATACATAAAAGGTACATAAAAGGTACATAAAAGTTACATAAAAGGTACATAAAAGGTACATAAAAAGTACATAAAAGGTACATAAAAAATACATAAATGGTACATAAAAAGTACATAGAAGGTACATAAAAAGTACATAAAAATTACATAAAAGGTACATAAAAGGTACATAAAAAGTGCATAAAAGGTACACAAAAGTTACATAAAAAGTACATAAACGGTATATAAAAGATACATAGAAGTTACATAAAAGGTACACAAAAGGTACATAAATGTTAAATAAAAAGTACATAAAAGATACATAACAAGTACATCAAGGGTACACACAAGGTACATAAAAGGTACATAAAAAGTACATAAAAGATACATAAAGGTACATAAAAGGTGCATAAAAGCTACATAAAAGTTACATAAAAGGTACATTAAAGTTACATTAAAAGAACATAAGGGGTACATAAAAGGTACATAAAAGTTACATAAAAGGTACACAAAAGTTACATCAAAGGAACATAAAAGGTTTACAAAATCTGGTGTCATAATGTTCAATCGAAAATCAAGGTTACGCAATAGCTAGTTGCCAATGAAAAAAAATTCAAACTGATATAAAAAGAGGCCGATTAGGTCTTCATCTAATGAAAGAGAGGAATTTCCCGAGAT
>CALNHX010004916.1:0-117390 GCA_940337035.1 Agriotes lineatus | reverse complement strand
GAGTGTATTTCAAGTGTGTTATTAATTGTTAAAACATGGTCCGAATTTCCAGTTACACTCAGCAAATGTTTGACATTGACAGTTCACGAGTTTTGTGAATGAATAATTGTACACCACGGCCGCCTTACTTGTCAGCTTTTAGCGGTCCGCTTCGAAACGGGAGTTGCGTGTCCTTAGTATAGTGTTCTTGTATAAGACAAACGTTTTTAACGCTATGTTTTGTTATTTGTGACGTCACAGAAAAAGGGTAATGTCAGCTTACATAAATCAAACAAGTAGAGACACTCATGCCAAATGTTGAAACCTGTCTAGAGTGCCTGGGACAGTGACTTAGGGGGTATTTCTAAGCTTGACTACCAGATGGCAGTACAAAGTTCTACCGTTTACAGTGGCTATACAGTGCTATTATACAAAATGCGAACATAGGTAGTCAAATGAGTTAGAATACAGTTTATGGGCTTTGTATGCGTTAGACAGAAATAGACATATACGATTTAAAATCTAGTATCCTAGGATTCAGTGTTTTCTGAAAACAAACACCTTCATTCTGCGGATGCTAGATGTTAATCGCATATATGTCTATTTCTGTCTAACGCATACAATGCCCATAAACTGTATTCTAACTTATTTGACTGCCTATGTTCGCATTCCGTATAATTGCACTGTATAAGGACAGTGTGGTCAATTTTGGTCCTGTTTCTGATTGGTTGTTTTAAAATCCGCCATTAGGAGTCGTTTTACGAAATTACACATAGTCACACAAAATTGCTTCTAGGTCCTTTAATATTGAAAATAGCCCCTATATGAAGTGGAATGAAATAATCCTTATAAAATTCTACAGTGTTCTGTGTAAACTAATTCCGAATTTTCGTTTGCATAAGTAAACGTCAACGAGTTAAAGTAAAATGCTTTTTGCAAAAATTCCGCATTAGTCCAAATCAAAAGCTATAATAAACTATATAAACGTCTTAATGCCAAAGATTATTGCATCAAATTAAAGAGAATTTATGGGCTACGTAACACTGAATATTCTATTCCTCTAAATTAACTGGTGGAATAAATACAACGGTTTGATTATGAATATTAAAAAAAAAAATTTGTTCAGTTTTTGCACCTAATCTCTTTGTCGATCAACGCAAAATGTTGTCAATTTTCGTTTTCTATGTACAAAAACACAATAAAGAAGATAAAAAAGGACACCTTGACTTATATTCCAAGATTAGGTTGTTCGTTAATGAGGATTTTTAATCGCTGGCAGCGATTCCTTACTTTTCACATCGTCTCTTGCCGTTTAATTCTCTTTAAGTAATATTATTGACATTCTTGTAAAATTAATGTTATACTGCACATTTGACCACCTCATATTGCAAAAATTTTCGCGATAGTGGGTATACAGCGCTCTTCAAAGCATCTCCGAATTTCACATATGTCCAGTCCGTATAAAATGACGTTTATGTCACAATTTAGCAGGGTGACGTTTGTCTTACAATTTAGCAGGCCGTGCACAGAACAATACCTAAGGGCGGGGCTGGTTGTTGTAGAGACGACTCTTAATGGCAGCCTTTTTAGAAATTGACCACACTGTCCTTATATAGCCACTGTACTACCGTTCAGAGCCAGTTACTGGCTCTGCTACCAATCATAATGTGGTAACGTAGTGGCGTAATCTGTTAGTACTATCGGAAAGTACCCCTTAGGAACCGTTCAAGGTAATTCAAATCGGTATTTTGACATAAAAGGAACCGCTAGTGAGTGTCTCTACTTGTTTGATCTATGTACGCTGGTAATGTGTAGACTGTAGTATTCCAATCAGAAATTGGAAAGCATTTAAAATCAGGCTAGCATTGAGAACTTAAGTCACTTCGTAATTTATAGTACGTCTAGAAAGTATCCGGTAAAAGTAATTCCTTTTAAGCTTTTTAGAAATAAACATATTTGACATATAGGATTGTCTTTTGTTTTATGCATGGCCTACTACCCCAACAATACACCCACCAAATTTTAGAGGTCCAAGACTTTTTAAAAGGAAGTTTCATGACATTTCTTAAAACTAGAAAATTCCGGATACTTTCTAGACGTACTATAATTCGTAAAATGACTGTTTGATTGTCATTCAGTGACACTTTGATAATAACCTTCAACCTCACCTGCACGTGGTACCCCCTGCTAGACAACGAACGAGGCCCTGGCGACCGATTATTAGCGGTATAACCATAAGCATGTCTGGATGTTATAGATGGCAGCCCCATCACCAGAATCGGCTGATGGGCTAATCACCCGTATAGCTTAAATTAACTGATTAAAGAATCCGAAACAGTGAATAGCCGGACGGACCCTACGATGACAACCTTTGGCGCTAAAATACCGACAAGAATTGGAACTTGGAATGTGAGAACCCTAGCAGAATCCAGCAGACTACACCAAGTAATTAAAGAAATGAAATCATACAACGTTGAAATACTAGCTCAGCGAAACGCGATGGAATACTTCTGGAGAAACAACATTAAATGGGGTAAGCTTTCTCTACTCAGAAAACGAAAATGACGTCCACCAAGAGGGAGTGGGACTACTGCTAAGTAAAAGAGCAAAAGCCAGCTTAATTGCATAGGAGCCAATCTCAGAACGAATCATATGGGCCCGTTTCAGATCGAAAGTACGAAACATCACTATCATACAGTGCTACGCGCCGACAGAAGTAGACGACTACGAAAACAAGGAAGCCTTCTACTACAAACTATCCAACACCATCCAAAAAGTCAAAAAACAAGATATAATTAGTGTAATGGGTGATATAAATGCCAAAGTGGGAAACGGAAACGAAGGGATTGAGAGAATTATAGGCACCCACGGACTTGGTATAAGAAACGAAAATGGCGAAATGTTTATAGACCTATGTAGCCAACATGAACTAGTTATAGGTGGTACAATTTTCCCCCACAAAGAATGCCATAAATACACCTGGACATCACCAGATGGCATCACCAAGGACCAGATTGATCATATAGCAATTAGTGGAAGATGGATAAAATCGCTACTTGACGCGAGGAACAAAAGAGGAGCAGACATAGATAGCGATCACTACCTAGTAATTGGCGAAATTAAGTTAAAAATCGCTATACCCAAGAAAAACACCAGAAAAACACCTAGAGTCTACGACGTAGCAAAACTCGAAGACGAAAATAAAAGACACAACTTTATAACAACATTAAGAGACAAACACAATGCCCTAAACAATACGATCGAAGATATAAACGAGAGGTGGACTGAAATAAAGGAAATTATTAATAAAACATGCGAAGAAACCATAGGTCACAAACAACAGGCAAAACTACGCAGAAAAAAGACTAGAAATAAAGCAAAGCGTACGAAAAGACAAGAGAAGGCGGGCAAACAAACTAGCAGAACAAGCAGAAAGAGCTGCCCGAACAAACAATATGAGAGAGCTATACAACACTACCAGACAACTCGCAAACCGAAACATACGAAAAACACAACTTATTAAAAACAGAGAGGGAAAGCTATTGACTACCACAGAAGACGAACTAAGTAGATGGAAAGAGCATTTCCAACAAGTACTAAACCCCAATGGCGGAAATAATCAAGAAGGTATGATAAATAACGACAACAATGAAGAAGAACACATACAATAAGACGCTGAAATGAGAATCGATGTAAACGCTCCTACACAAATAGAAATAAAAAATGCTATAAAAGCTATGAAAAATGGAAAAGCGGCAGGAATTGATAGTATACCCTCAGAAATCCCTAAAGTAGACATCCAAACATCAGTAAACATTCTGCACCCCTTGCTAACAACAATATGGGAAAGCGAAACTATACCAGATGAATGGAACCAGGGAGTTCTAATAAAAATACCAAAAAAGGCAAACCTTACTAAATGTAGTAACTGGCGTGGAATAACTTTACTAAACGTTGCCTCAAAAATTTTTACGGAAATACTTCTCAACCGTTTTCAAGAATGCCTAGAACGCACCATAATGAGCGAACAAGCGGGGTTCAGACCAAATAGGGCCTGCATAGATCACATTAACACAATAAGAACCATAAATTGAACAAAGCCTAGAATGGAGAACAAGTGCATACTTAGTATTCATAGATTTTGAAAAGGCCTTCGACCGACTAGAAAGAGGAGCCATTTGGAAAACACTAAGAGAAAGAGGAGTCCCAGAAAAAATAGTTCGCCTAATAAAATTACTGAACGAAGACTACAAGTGCAGAATTAAACATGATGGGCAACTAACAGATCCAATAGATGTAAAATGTGGAGTAAAACAAGGGTACTTACTATCACCCTTACTTTTTATACTGACCCTAGACGACATTATGAAAAACGTCACAAACAGAAATCAATAGGGTATACAATGGGGATTAAACAGAAAACTAAGTCACCTAGATTATGCAGCTGACATTGTATTAATAAATCATACCTTAAATGACACGACTAGAACTCTTGAAAAACTCAAAACTGAAGCAGAAAAAGCAGGGCTAAAAATAAATAAGTTAAAAACTGTAGAAATGAGAATCGGGAGGACATCAAACCAAAGACTAAACATCTAAAACACACAAATAAAACAAGAAGAAAGGTTTTTTTTATTTAGGGTCCATGTTAACAACAAATGGCGGATGCGAACTTGGCGTGAAAACAAGGTTAAATAAAGCCAAAGGTGCTTTCCAAACACTGTCAGCTATATGGAATTCTACGCAGTACTCGAGGGAAACCAAGTTACGCATTTTTAACACAAACGTAAAGTCAGTACTCTTGTACGGGTGTGAGCCATGGCTCGTCACTAAAACTCTTAACAACAAAATACAAGTCTTTGTCAACCGTTGTCTAAGACGCATTCTCAGAGTTAGGTGACCTGAAATCATATCAAATGTAGAACTATGGGAACTTGCAAAAGAAAAACCGATAGAAAAACAAATAAAAAGAAGAAAATGGAATTGGATCGGCCATACATTACGCAGAGAAGACGACAATATAGCCAAAGCGGCCCTGGAATGGAATCCGCAAGGATCTCGCAAAGTAGGACGTCCGAAGACAACATGGCGCAGATCAATATGAAGCGAAGCAAAAGAAACGGGAAAAGAATGGCGGGAACTCAAACTGGTAGCCAGAAATAGGACCCGATGGAAAAACACTGTGGAAGCCCTATGCTCCTAAAAGAAGTTAAAGGATATATATATATATATATATATATATATATATATATATATATATGTATATATTAAAGGTAAACATTTCAGGGTGTCATACCGCTTAATAAATGCGAAGATTTCTTCAACTGGTTGAAGAACATCTTGAATGGCGTTTGGGGTTGGACGACGTTTCGACGAAATCACATTCGTCATTTTCAGGTCCTTGTAGTCCTGGTTTGGCTTCTAGTTACACGACAACACGACGGACTGTCAACTTGATGTACAGCTGACTGAATAGGTTGTTTATCATTTACTGTGGCAACTAGCATCGAAGGAGCTGTACTGCTAGAACGGATGGCTGGTGTTCGTAGAGAATGGCCGGCCGTTGCTTGTAGTAACGTTGGTAACCACGATGCATGTAATCGGCTTGTGTCGTCGCGGGTGTTCATACAATTCGGACGTTTCACGATTTCGATGGCTTCTCGTATGATGCATGCGTCTTTGTGTTCGACGCTGGCAATGCTCTTGGTGTTGTCGAAATCAATCTTGTGCGAAGTATCCCATATATGATGCACTAGCGATGAAGTGTGTTCCATCTTCTTAACATAATTTTGATGTTCCTCCTTGCGTACCTTTATTCTCCGGTTGGTGTGGCCTATGTAGCTGCTATCGCAATCCCGACACGGTATCTCGTAGACTCCTTGGTTTTCCAAAGGGATGTACTCTTTAGGATTCCTCAGTATGGACTGGATTATGGTATCCGTGGTAAAGGTTGTCCCGATGTTATATTTTCTAAGGATTCTTCCGATTTGCTCTGTCGTGCCTCGGATGTAAGGCAGGTACGCCGTGCTACAAGGTCTCTCCTCTTCTGCGTCTTGCGTTCTGGTCTTCGGGGGTCGGAACGCTTTCCTAATCGCTGCACTGCCATAACCATTTTGTTCGAATACTCGAGCAAGGGTTGCTAATTCTTGTCTTGTATTCTCCTTGTCGGCTATCCTTCTTGATCTACAAACCAGTGTTGTCAGGACTGATTGTAGTTGAGCAGGGTGGTGGTGTGAATTAGCATTTAGGTAGCGATTGGTGTGCGTGGTCTTCCTATAGACCGTGTGCCCCAATTTTCCATTCTTCTTGGTGATGAGAACGTCTAGGAATGGAAGGTGGTTGTTCTTCTCCAATTCCATCGTAAACTGGATCTTATTATGGATGCTATTGAGATGGGTAAGGAAATCAGCAAGTCGATTTTTACCGTGACCCCATATGGCAAAGACATCATCGACATACCGAAGCCAAAGTTTCGGTTTGTAAATGGTGCTGTCCAGTGCTTTCGATTCGAAGTCCTCCATGAAGAGATTCGCAATGACGGGAGACAAAGGTGAACCCATCGGCGGTCCTTCTATTTGCTTGTAGCGTTGACCATTATAGATGAAATATGTATTCTGGAGACAATGATCGGCAAGTTTGATAATGTGTTGAGGTGGATCATACTTCTGTTTAATGGCGTTTAGAGCTTCTAAAAGGAAGTTTCATGACATTTCTTAAAACTAGAAAATTCCGGATACTTTCTAGACGTACTATAATTCGTAAAATGACTGTTTGATTGTCATTCAGTGACACTTTGATAATAACCTTCAAATGTGACATATGTACTGGGAATTTTGGAAGACATTTTCAGTTATGCAAGAAAGAGGCTCACAAGTGTACGTAACCATTTGCTAACATTGGATACGATTTTAGCCTTTATTTTTTACTACGTGTTAGAGGTTACAATCGACTAGAATACTTCCAAGCAGGTGAATCAGCTGGTTCAAAGTGGTCGGTGGTCAACAACACTAACACTTCCGATGGAAATTCTTTGAGCATTTTTTCTGTCATCAGATCAAATCCGAGTGTTTTATGTCTTGTACAATTAGTATATTCTTGTCTTTGCCGGTAAAACGGGTCTTATTGTCAAAGTCATAGGACATGGGGTATCCAGAAATTTTTCTATGAATTGTCTTCATTGTTTGTGTTTGGTTGTGGAGGTTTGAGATTTTCAAGTTTACCAGTTGCCATCTTGGTTTTTCATTAGAGGGATGTAGGCTGTTGGTCCTTTAAACTTTTTGTTGATTTCTATATGAAGTGAATTTTCTTGGACAAGTTTGTGATACACGATTAAAATGTTGCATTTTACCTATATTTCTTGTAGAGCTGATTTTAGTTGTCTCGTAAGCCTGTTGTACTGATTGATGTCAATTATTACAAAAAATATCAATATAAAGATATATTATAACAATTTGCAGACAAATTTAGAAACATTATACTTAAGTCCTAAACAACTTCAGCTTGAAGCTATAAAATTGCTAAATAAATAAATGTTATGAGTGATTGTTAAATTGACCTTTATTTTTTTATTATGTTAGCCACCATATCTAAGGTGTTTTTGTATTAGTTACACTGTATTTTAGTGATATTGCTTTTCCACTAATTCTGTGTTGAAATTCGTCTCATATAGCCACTTTTTTGCGTACTGATAACGTCTAGCGAACACATTTCAGGAGCGCCATAGTTAAGCAAAATAAGCACTGGCATTCACGAACGACTAACCAATGCGCATGCAGAGTCCCTAAACGGAAATTTGCTGAAATTGCTTAATTTTTGACTAATTAAATCCGATTCGGATTACCAAACAGACGAATTCAACCAAATTCGTATTATGCTATCCTTATTTGAACGCATTTGAAGCTACGGATTACCGTAAAATTCGAATCACTCAACATAGGATTAACAAGACATTAATGTATCTTACTTTTTGAAAATTTTAGTTGTGTAATTGTGTATTGTTTTCTTCTAATTGTTTCATTATCGCAGATTCTTTTCTTAGCGAGTAAAACTGTGTTCTTGTTTATGCCGAGCTCATGCCCAATTAATATATTTTTTTATTCTCACCCCATCGCTCAATCTCCTTTGAATTATTTTCTGAGCTTCATTTAAATGTGCCACCTTAACTTGTGGTGTCAGTGTCATATGACAGGAGTTTATTGGAAACCAGTTAACCAAGTACTTTAAGTAACAGACGCTTTTCAAAATGTTTATTTATTTTCTGTTTTTTCATGTTTACTTCCTTTTACGATAAAGGAAGTATTGGATTCACCCCTAAAATTCGAAATTGAATTTTCAACAGATGTTCACGTTTTACCCTGAACCAAAAAATGTTTTTGTTCATTAGTCTGTGTGTGTACGTGCGTGCGTGTCTAACGTTTTTTCAAAGGTTACATTTTTATTACATTTTTAATGTGTATTGATGTGAGATACGTAATTTTCCAGTTGAATACCTCTAAAATGGGTTTCTCTTTTGCCTTTTTTTTATTAACTCGTATTTTAAATAGAACACCCGCTTTATTATTCTCCTTAAAGTGTCTGATGCTTTATTTACATGTTTTACATTGTACCGGGTGGCCATAAATATCTGATATCACATTACCTTTGGAATCAACAACGCTTTATTAAAGTGATGAATCCAACTAAACTAAATGTCATTAATGTCATCACAACTAAAATTCCTATCTGTCAAAAATTATTACAGATTGCAATAAGTAATGGAGTTAGAACAGGATATTTTTATAATCGAGTCGTAGGCTAAACTGCAGAATTTGGGGCACATTCCCCTCCTCTTATTGCATTTTATTACATTATATAGGTACCAATACTTATCGTAATTGAAATATAATGCTAACCAACATTTATAAGTAGCTAATTCCATGGCTACCGGGATCTCAGATATTTATGGCCACCCGGTACTAAAGTATATTACAATAATACTTATAACTAAGTAGAGCCAGTAGAGCCCTAAACCGCTATTGGTTTGTCTTGGTGCTGCTACTCCATGGAAGGTGGTGCTGATGATAAATGTACTATGTACTATTTACTATTTTCGTTCATTTTCTTCTTTTTATTTTTCTTTATTTTACTAGTTCCTTTCTCGTGTTACTGCATTTTTTTATGTAATTGTTTTATAATAAACATCGAGCACATCAACGTTATTAATAGATACATATATATTTTTTTGCTAATTATATCAATTACGGTTAAGTGGAAGAACAGAGCCATTACTACGAAATGGCATCTGAACTTCGCCATTTGCATATACTGTTAATTTTATTTGCTTTTTCTTTTGTAATTTTCTGAATGCAATAAAGACCACTTATTATTATTATTATTATTATTATTAAATATTGCATCAGGTTCACGATTTCAACCCTTGAATGGGGTGGAAATAACCTGAGGATAGATTCGGCGGTATCGTGGTGGTATCCCGTTGCCTCCCACGATTATTTTTGAGCACAATAAACGCTAAAGTACTTGTCCCCCAGTGAGATTCGAACCTGCCCACCTAGAGGAACGTGGATCAGTATCCCAACGAGCTAAACGACTGAGCCACGCTACCTCCTGCTATATTATTACATTTTTGAATTCGGCTTAAAATTTTAGAGAGCATTTGTCTCTTCAACTAACTCTATTTTGTACGGTTTCTGTAGAGTTTGTAATGTTTAAAAAAATTTGACAAATTTTTGGCTAATTATACAGGTTGTGGCAACGAAGCTTGCTGGTTTGAACTGAGCGCCATAAAGGGAGGCGCGCTAGGCCGAGGGTGGGGGTAGGCTCATTCGAAGTGGTGGGTTGGGAAGTTTGCTTACTATTCACCTCAGTAGCGAAAATGCATTGACAGAAGGAGCAACGCGCGTTTGCAGTAGAAGTTTACTTTTCTAACGGCCACGCTTCAATATTCCTGCCCGAGGTCCTGTTCCTGGCCATCAATCGATTGTTTTGTGGGTAGACCCCTTCGGGAGAACTGGAAATGTTCAAAGAAGAAGAACAGGGTTACCACGGCCAGTGAAAACACCGCAAAACATCGAGGTAGTAAGACAGTCAGTTTTGCGATCTCTTCGGCGCTCGCCACGCAAGCATGCAGCTGCTCTTCGACTTTCTGATCGTTCTGTGAGGCGAATTCTTTATGATGACCTCCATTTCCACCCATACAAGTTGGCTGTGGTGCAAGAACTCACTGAACGCGATTTTGTTGCTTGGTAAAATGCACGTGAAGCGTTGCTTGAAAACTTGCCTCCCGACGCGCAGTGTTCTTTAGTGACGAGGCACACTTTCATCTGTCTGGGTGCGTGAATAAACAAAACATGCGCTACTGGAATGCTAACACTCCCAGAGAACTTCATCAGAGGCCCCTTCATTCGGAACGTGTAACTGTATGGTGTGCATTGTTGAGAGTAAGGATCATTGGTTCTTACTTTTTTGAAGAAAAAACGAACGTGCAGTAACTGTGAATCCAAAGCGATATGTTAAGACGATTGAGAACTTTTTTGTGCCCAATCTTGAAGAGATTGATGTTGGGGATGTGTGATTTCAGCAAGATGGAGCTACGATACACACAGCGAGAATTGCAATGCGTGTTTTGCGGGAAAACTTCCCCGGATGCCCGATCTTGTCAAGGGGCGATCTGCCGTGCCCGGCGCACTCGCTCGATTTAACCCCTTGTGACTTCTTTTTATGGGGATATCTAAAATCCATTGTTTACACCGATTGTCCAAGGATCCTAGCCCACTTGGAGGAGAATATTCGCAAGCAATAGCCCACATACCCATCGCTATGCTCGACAGAGTCGACCGGAACTTCAGAAATCAAGTAACTCAGTGTATTGGCAATAAGGGGCGTCACTTGCCGGATATTATTTTCAAAAACGTGTAATTTACTTCGACACGATGTGTACGAAGTATTGAAATTCCCTCATATCGAAAACCACTCTGAGTCAAATATCTCTAAAATTCGAGCCAACCGACTAATGAACCCACTATATCAAATCTCCGTCTCGGCGGTGCGGATCTTTTGGTGAAGATCCCAGCCCACTAGATCAATCCCCCGTATTGGGAGGTGTCTAAACGTGCTGTGCGAGGGATGTATGTTCGTATGTGTACACGATTCCGGTCGCCAGGAACCTTCCTGAAGTCTCGGATCGTTTTCATACGATAGGTCCTCCGAAAATGAAGGCAACATCAACTTTTAAATTATGGTCGTCGGCAAAAAAAATGTTTTTTTGTTTTTGTTTTTGTTTTTTTTATACATAACTGGTTCATAGCATTTCATTGTATTAGCGAAACGGAGTGATGCTGAGTATCGAAGTATTCTTGGAAAGCACGGAAGGGCGCTTTTCTTGGGTGGGGGGTACCGTATATTTTAAATTTCCAATTATGTGGAAATACGAAAAAAAGAATTCAAACGATAAATATAAAACTTTTTGTTTTATTGACCTTTCAAATCAGCAAGTTTTGCTGCTGCACCCTGTAAGATCACTGTAAAAGAAAGTTGTGTGCGTGTACAATACCAGATTTTTTAAATTTAATTTCTAACTTTGCCTAACACTTCGATTATTATTTGTGCAGTGACAGTTACATTTTTATCTTGCGGTTAATGGCATCTAAATTTTGTTTATTAGCAGTTATACGGGGTAGTTAATGAGGTAGCTTTGTAAAACTAATCGAATTGCCTCTTGCAAATTAGCAAAATATAAGCTTCTTCTTCTTCTTCTTCTTTCGCGATTTCTTCTGCCTTTTCATGCGTCGGATAGCAAAATATAAGCAGCAATTTTAAAAAAGTTAAAATGCTATTAGAGAATCTCTAAAAAAAGGAACGTCCATTATAAAGAATTATATTTGAAAATTCTTTGTAAACAATAGGGTGACATAATTACAAAATCGAATAAACAAATTCTCAGCTTATTTTTGGTGCTTTCCCAAACATAAAAATTTAACCTAAACAGTTATGAAAACCATTGATACTGATTGATTTATTCTGTATTCTGTAATAGCATTGGGTAGAGTACATTAAAGTCATTACTTTTCTAGGCAAGGCTACCACTAGACATGTTGGAGTCATACGTTGTAAACTGCTTTTCCACAATTCCGAATAATGGCTTGCCTGCTGAAGATTTTACGCAGTTTACAGAAACAATTTTAGACACTCCTCAATTTAAGAGACTATATTACATTAAGCCAGTGGCAGATATTTGTGAAGTATGTGTCAAGTTTACGTATTGCTGTAAATGTTAACAATACATTGTTTTAGGTTGATCTCACGTGGGCTATGCCTTCGTTGCAACGGATGTACAAAACTAAACCTCATGTGTATGTTTTGTGGTTGCTAAACCATGAAGGAAAGGGGAGTCTGTTATCATACTTAAAAAAGAAGTATGTAACTTAAATCAGCTGTTTTCTTGTGCTTGGATGTCAACCATCTTTTATTTTTTAGAGTTTGGGCCTTATCACTGCATGCAGAATCGGATGCGCTGGTTAACTCAATCTATGCCTCCTTCTCAGTGAACATTGTCCTTACAAAGGAAGGATATGCACATTTGGAAGAAGTATTAATTAAAATATCACATCATCTTTGTTAGTAATGCGATTATTACAGGTTATTGGGGCAGTTTTTTCATACTTACAGATGCTTAAGGATCTGGGACCAGATGAACGTATTTTTAAAGAAATTCAGTGCATTGAGGATGTCTCGTTTCGTTTTGAAGAAGATAAAACTGCCTCGGACAAAGTCAAGGATTTGGTTGAATGTATGCAAGATTACCCTCCTGAGTATTATCTGACAGGTTCAGAACTGGTTTTTGAATATGACCCCGAAGTAAGTGTGAAATATGTATTTGTGCTAGAAGGCCTACCATACCTAGATTGCTGAAGAGGAAATACAGTACAGTAGCATATCTTGTTTTTAACTATGCAAAATATCACAGAAAAAGGCATCCTGGTTTTATCATTATTACAATATCAACACTTATTCTAAAATACGTTTCCTCTGAATTGAGTTGTCTCCAGACCTGGCACCTTAAACAGTAAGGGTAAGCCAAGAGTGTCCATCAAAGCAAACATTTAAATACTTCAACTTTCAGAACTCATACAATTAATATGATTCGAAGTAGCTTTTTAAATATAGATTGCATTTGAATTTCACCTCAGTCATTGTTATCAGAGACTTGCAGAACCGAGCAATATGCATTTGTTACTCTTAAAATTATCCATAGCCAAGTGAGTTACTGCAAATTTTAATTAACATGCTCTGCTTTATCTCTTTAATATGCAAAAATAAGTGTACAGTTCAGCCAGCTATATCGTAACATACGGTTTGAAAAGTAGAACAAATAATATTTTTGTTGAAACCATACGTAATTCACATTTTCTTTTTAAAAAATCAGGTTTAGTATTTATTTGCCAATTAAATGCAAATATATATCTATGATAGCACTAAAGGCCTTGCAGGCCCTTGGCCTGGTTGACTATCGAGAGATAAAAAAAAACTGTTCCTCAGCAGGCTGTGGAATGAAAAGTCACGTCTGTACTTGTGTCAGATATTAATTAGTTATCAATTTCTCTACGAATCTGGCAGATTTTTAAAAGATCTCTGCTCCTACAAATGACGTTTCATTTTTATTTAACTAGTGAATCACCCGAGTTATTCATTAATATAAATTTAAAAAAAGATACACCGGCCGGGAATCGAACCCGGGCCGTCCGCGTGACAGGCGAGCATTCTACCACCGAGCTACGGAACTTTGTTGAACTTCGCGCTGCTGTAGTGGTATATAATGAATCACATGAGCTACGCTTAGTTTTGCTAATTTGCCAATTTAATTAATAGCTATTTACGTTATTAGACCGGTAGCCACATTTTAATGGCCGCGCCAATACTTTACAGGTCGAGCCCGTAGGGCAAGACCTGTATGTTTGGCAAGGCCATAAAAATGCTACCGGTCATGTATTGTATACGATTTTTTAGGATACTGCATTGGTAACTAGCGTTTACACAGTTACAGTTACAAACGAGTCCGGTAGATAAAATTTACCGACCTAGACCAGTAGTAGTTCTATTACTACTGGTCTAGGCCGGTAAATTTTATCTACCGGAATCGTTTGTAACTATGTAGACGCTAGTTACCAATGCAGTATCCTAAAAAACCTTTTTTGAAAATAAAAACCGGCCTACGATCTAAGTCTAACAATTAGCAACATTTTAAGCCATCATACAACTTACTCGGTCCAGTATCGTCGGATGAGCTAGCGAACAAAGATACAAAGAGATTTACGATTTTATGTAGTGGATTCTAGCTGACGCAAGTAAAGACGTGACTTTTCATTCCACAGCCTGCTGAGGAACAGTTTTTTTTGGATCTCTCGATACTTTTAGCCATTCTCTTCTATCTTCTACATCTTTCGATATTTAACCTCTTCAAATCCTCCTCCACTTCAGTTTTCCATCTTGCTCTTGGCCTTCCTCTTCTTCTCGATCCTCCCATTTCGCTTGTCATCACTTTTTTTGGTGCCCGCTGCTCTTGCATTCTCGACACATGCCCCAGCCACCTTAACCTCTGCGCTTTTACTACTTCTACTATGTCTAGGTCCCCATATAACAAGTCTTATTACTTCGTTTGTTTTTCTTTCCCATCTCCCTTCTACCTTCTTGCCCCCCAAAATGTTTCGCAACATAGGTTTGTCTGAAATCTATAAACAAGACATGTGTTTTCAGTTTGTATTCATGGCTTTTTGCTTGTATTTCTTTTAGCACAAATATCAGTTCCACTACTGAACCCACTTTGATATTCACCGATTATGTCTTCTGTCCTAGTTGTTAATGGTTCTTTGATGCAGGTTGCCAGTATATTATATGCTATATTCAGCATCGCTATCCCTCGGTAATTTTCACACTCTGCTTTTGGCATCGCCTCACTATCCCATATTTTCGCTATTAACTGGTGTACCCTGTTAAACATCTCCTCCCTTCCATATTTATACAATTCAGCTTGTATCTCGTCGCTTCCCGGTTTTTTGTTTTTTTTCGGGCTTTTTATTATTCTTATTATGTCACTTTTTTCTAGTGGTTCTTCTCCGTTTCTCTCCTCCTGTGGTCCTACAGGATCTGCGGGAACTGCCACTGGTTGCTCTTCCTTGTTGTCTTCACTTCTATTTAACAATTCTTCTAAGTATTCCGCCCATCTCTCCCTTATTTCTTTTTGCCCCCCTAACCACGCACCCTTCTTGTTCTTATAATACACTACGTTTGCTTGGTAACCTCTTCGTGTTGCTTTAAACCCTTGGTAAAAGTTTCGAATTTCCTTGTTTTTATAGTCTTCTTCTATCTTCTCTTCTTCTTCTTGCGGTGCCTATCCGTTTCGGATGTTGGCGATCATCATGGCAACGCACACCTTATCAGCTACAGCTCGGAAAAGTCCCACCGTTGTTGTGTTGTACCATACACGTAAATTTTTCAGCCACGATATCCTTCTTCTTCCCGGGCCTCTCCTGCCTTCCACCTTCCCTTGCAAAATTAGTTGTAATAACTCGTATCGTTGGTTGTTTCTCATAATATGTCCTAGATATTGTAGTTTTCGTGACTTTATTGAGAGAATCAGTTCTTTTTCTTTCCCCATTCTCTCTAGGACAGCTTGATTGGTGATATGGTCCATCCATGAAATTCTCAGAATTCGTCGATACAACCACATTTCAAACGCTTCAAGTTTCTTGCAAGAGGCTTCTGTCAGGGTCCATGCTTCGACTCCATATAGCAGCACCGAGAAGACATAACACTTCAATAATCTGATTTTCAGCGGTAAGGATAAATCATGACTTCGAAATACTTTCGACATTTTCAGGAATGCAGCTCTAGCTTTCTCTATTCGACACTTAATCTCACATGAGTGATCCCAGGCTTCGTTAATTGTTGTTCCCAGATATATATATGTCTGTACTCTTTCTATGTGTTGGTTATTTATAAGGAGTTGTCCAGCAATGTTCGTGTTTTTTGATACTACCATATATTTTGTTTTGTTAAAATTCATTAAGAGCCCATATCTTTGGCTTACCTCCACTACCCTTGTCATTATTTCTTGCAGGCTTTCGAGGTTGTCTGCGATTACCACCGTATCATCTGCATATCTTATATTATTAATATACTCGCCATTAATTTTGATACCTCCATTAATTTCTTCCAGCGCTTCTTGGAAAATTCTCTCCGAGTATACATTAAATAACAAGGGTGACAATACGCACCCCTGTCTGACTCCTTTTTTAATACGAATCTCCTCAGTGTCCACTCCCTGAATACGTATGGTTGATGTTTGGTCCCAATATAGATTACTGATTATCTTAATATCTTGCTCATTCAGTCCAATCTCCTTAAGTATTTCAATAAGTTTATTATGCTGTACATTATCAAATGCCTTTTGATAATCTATGAAGCACAGAAAAACATCACAATTAACATCTCTGCAGCGTTGGATAAGAACCTGAATACTAAAGAGAGCGTCCCGTGTGCCTAACGCATTTCGGAATCCAAACTGTGTGCGGCTGATGTGCTCTTCGCATTGTCTAGTAATTCGTTGATGTATTATTTTTAGGAAAAGTTTCAGGAGATGACTCATGAGGCTAATCGTACGGTAATCATTACAATATTTTGCTTTTTGTTTCTTAGGTAGTGGTATGAATGTTGACCTTAACCATATTTTTGGTATCGTTCCTGTAGAATATATGTTGTTAAATAATATTGTTATTTGCCTAATGGCATATGTGTCCATTAATTTAATTAGATCGGCATGTATACGATCAGGGCCAGCAGATTTTCCATCCTTTAATCGTGTTATTGCACTTCTCACTTCGTCTATTGTAATTGGTAGACTGTCTAAGCAGTCCATTACTGGTGGTTGTTCTGTTCTGTTGTCCTCAAAAAGGTCTTTTATATATTGTTCCCAGATATTCATCCTTTCTCTGTCATCCTTTATGATTTTTCCATCTTTAGTATATACTATCCCAGTTGTGTTGGGTTTATATATACCCGCTACTTAATAATAATAATAATAATAATAATAATAATTTTTATTTCCAAAGACAAAAAATATTTATACACTATAATACATTATAAACAGTAGCTTTACTTTAGGAAATTCGAAGAGAGTCAGATGACCTCCATAAAGGGGTCGCTGCTCTTCCCTCCCTCCGAGAGAGGTTGAATAAATACTGATTGGTCACACTCACAGAGTATTAATACAATAGTTTAAGCCAAATCACTCACGAAAGAACAGAAATTACACAGTAACAACATAAGATACAAAATAATAATAATAAAAATAGTAAAGTATTTTAAACAAATTATGGAGATTAACAAAATGGATACTAAGTTACCTGATGCTTAAGGTGCTAAGAATTAAAAAGCCAATTTTTAACGCGGATCTTAAAAGAAAGTAATGATAATGATTTAAAAACATTGGGTACTAAGTTGTACAATTTAGAAACATTGTAGGAAAATGACCGTTTGAATAATTCAGATCTATGAGGTTTACAGTCTAATATACCTCTATGCCTTAAATTTAGATTATGTATATCAGTACGAAACGTAATTTTATTATAAAGGTAAGGAGGAGTTTTAGTAATAATTATTTTGTGATAAAATACCAAACAATGCAACATACGACGTTTATCCATGCTGAGCCAATTGGATTCTATAACTTTGTGTGATATATGTTCATGGCGTTTGACACCGTGGATAAGTCTCAAACAGGAATTCTGTACTAATTGTATTCTTCTACTAGTTGCTTTGTCAATACAAGGCCCATAGACAATGTCGCAATAGTTAAATTGTGACAACACGAGAGATTCGCATAGAATTGTTTTCATTTTCTTATTTAAAACTTGTCTGTTATTATAAATTAATTTAAGATTTCCGTAAGACCTACGTATACAGTTATTAACATGTCCACGAAATCTAAGCGTATAATCCAGAGTAAGGCCCAAATTTCGCGCATTGTCATCAATAGCGATGATTGTATCATTAATTTTAATTTGGATGAGAGGTAACACCGCAGATCTGCTATTTCGGCCACCAAATAAAACGACCACGGATTTGGAAGGATTAATATTCAGAGAATGGGAAGCAGCAAACTCTATTAAGTTATTTAAATCATCATTAATAAGGCTACAAGCAGTAATTGCGTCAGTAGGTTTAAACGAAAGATACAATTGGGTATCATCTGCATACTGATGATACACGCAGTGTTTTAAAACCTTACAAAGACCAGAAGAATAGATTATGTAGAGCAAAGGACCTAAAATAGAGCCCTGCGGCACACCATGTTTAATTGTTAAGAAAGTCGACTGTTCATTTGGCAAAATTACACACTGTTGTCTGTTTTTTAAATAATTTTCAAAAAATTGTAAGGTTTTAGCATCAAATCCATAAGAATGTAAAATTTTTATCAGAATCTCATGATTTATTGTGTCAAAGGCCTTGGAAAAGTCCAGTAGAATCAATGCAGTTAAATTACCTTCATCAGAAGCTCGAATAATGTCATCAGTTACCTTTAGTAGTGCAGAAACACAGCTGTGATTAGAGCGAAAACCAGATTGTAAGTCTGAAAATAGCCGATGCCTGTTGAAGTATGCTCTGATTTGAAAATCCGCCACCTTTTCCAAGACCTTTGACAGAACAGGAAGAATGCTGATAGGTCTAAGGTCCTTTAATTCTGTAGGTACATTAACTTTACTTATGGGCATTATATGAGCTATTTTCCATTGATTCGGAAATACGCCTTCTAATAGACAAAAGTTAATTATGTGGGTTAAGAAAGGCACCAAAAAAGGGCAGCACAGGTGTATCATCAGTATGTTAACGCCATCGCTTCCGGAGGCTTTAGAAGTAAGCGAATTTAATTTCTGGAGAACAAACTCTTCTGTAACAGCTTCAAAATTAAAATTTTCAGTTATATCGTACTTTACAGTTTCGTAAAGCCCAAGAACACGGGGATTTGGTTGATCAATACCTTGAACTGAATTAAGAAAATAGTCATTTATTAAATTCGCATTACCAATAGTAGCTGGAATAGACGGTCGTGCTTTTTTATTATAGACATCACAATTTTTCAATTCCCGCCAGAAAAGTTTCGAGTTACCCTGTTTAAATTTACAATTTAAGTACGCTTTCTTTTCATTTCTTATAGATAAAGTTACAAGATTTCGTAGTGACTTATAATAGTTCCAATGTTCCAGGCGTTTTGACTTTTTAAATCGTTTATAAGCGGAATCTCTCAGCGTCATCATAAATCTAATATTATGTGTGAGCCAAGGAGCCCTTGGTTTATAAAATGCGGCTGTTTTGAATGGAGCAAAAATATCAAAAATGTGTAAAATGTGATTGTTTAAAAAATTTATTTTCTCATCGATTGATTCAATATCATAAATGAGATGCCAAGGTAACATTATAAGATACTGCTGAAAATTGTCAAAATTGAAATTAGAAAAGTTTCGAAAAGTATGAATTACTGGTTGCGTCCCATCCACAGAAATTTTAAGATTACAGTATATCATCTCATGGTCTGAAAAGATATGTAAATGTTTAGTTCCGGAAGTCTGTACCAAATCGGAATTACTAACAAGAATATGATCTAACAGACTAGCTGTCGAGGCAGTGACTCTAGTCGGTTCATTTATAATTTGTTTCAATCCAATGGTATCAAGCATGGAGGTATATTCCTTAGTTTCAGTAGAATTAATATCAAGCATGTCGATGTTAATATCGCCAAGGCAAATTACTTCATCATAAGCAATAAACAAATTACGGAAGTTTTCCTCTGCAGTATCAATAAAACTACGATATCGTCGCTTGTGAGGTAAATAGACTGCTCCAATAGCAAACTTACGTTTATTCAAACAAACTTGTATCCACAATTGTTCAAAATCCAAATGATTTTTTACAGTAGTTATAATCTCAAATTTTAAACAAGTTTTGATATATAAAGCAATGCCTCCGCCACAAGTAGGTCGATCTTTACGAAGTAGAGTGTAATTTTCCATATAAATAATATCATCATCTATGTTGCTATTTAGAAAAGTTTCGGTGATAAAAATTATATCATAATTATTGAGTTTAACATGATCCCTAAAAATATGGAAACCATTCGTGAGTGATCTAGCATTAATGTGAGCAAATGTTACGGAATTAATAATTACTAAATAAAATGGTAATTTGACAAATGAAAATAATTATAAATAAAACAAAACAATCGATTACCAAGCAAATGTGCACTTCGAACTTCACAAAAAATATAATACCACGAAAAATATGTAGAAGCAGGATACAGGTATAAAATAAATTTAATTGATCAACAAAGATGAAATAAAAATATGAAAATTTGTCAACCCAAAGGCAAGAAAAATAAATTTAAACTTATTCTAATTGCTCCCGGCGATAAACTCAAAAACGTATTTCTGCCATGACCGATAAAGCAATAAAAACAGACGTTCATAAGTACGACTTAAGAAATTATACATACTTTTATTAAATAGTACCTACTACATTCCCAGATCGCTCGTACTTCTTACGGTTTTAATTTCGTTGCTGATTTTAACTTTAATTGTTCCGTCATAGGTCCATACATTCCGAAAGCCATACTTATTTGCTGCTATCTTATACAGTTCCAAACGCTTTTTTGTTAGGTCTTCCTTCACTATGATTTTCGTGTGCTTAAAGTTACGCTTGTTTTTAAAAACTAGATCTTTATGTTTATAACTGGTGAATTTGATAATAATTGGACGCGGTTTACTTCCTCCAGGAGCTCCCACGCGATGACATCTGTCGATATCACCGGATTTAATGCTGATGCCCTTATCTTGCAGTTTAGTAATGACCTCCTGCTCTACATTTTCACCTTGGCTTTCTTTTATACCGAATAAACGAATATTATTCCTCCTGGAATATTGTTGTAGATCATCTAGTTCTGTAGATAAGGACCGATTTTCTTCACGCAGTTGTTTAAGTTCAGTTTCGTAACTGATTTTCATTTCAGCAAGTTTTTC
Source organism: Agriotes lineatus (assembly GCA_940337035.1). Lineage (NCBI taxonomy): Eukaryota > Metazoa > Arthropoda > Insecta > Coleoptera > Elateridae > Agriotes > Agriotes lineatus. Next base: position 96,349 of record CALNHX010004916.1, on the reverse strand, counting down.
ATCCAGTTTTGCAGTAATTGTTGCAACGATGTGCCCATAAAATTTATCATCTTCAAGGAGTGTCGAGACAGTTTCTTTGATAAGGGCAGAAATCTCCACTTTTTGTTCTCGCGTAAAAGGCATACTGGATAGCACGAAATAGGTACGTTGGATATTCAAAATTGCAGAAAATGCACTCAAAACTCTGAGATTTAACGGGAAATGCCGGAGCAATTACAACGCAACTACACTCTACGAGCGACACACATTGAATACTTTGTCTAACTTTTTTATGCATGTTAAATAAATCAAATTTTTGTTCTAGTGATTCAATTTCTTCACACTGTTCTCTATACCACCCTTCCTTTGCTATTCTTATTTCGTGTTTTATCTGCCTTTGAATAACTTTGTAAATATCTTCGTTATTTTTCGTTTTCCTTCTTTCCTCCATAAGTTGTAATATGTTGTCCGTCATCCATCCCTTTCTTTTCTTGTTTTTATTAGTTAGTTGTTCGTCACTGATGTCGTTAAACACTTTTGTTATCTTTTGTATTGTTCCCACTGTGTTACTTGTTGTTTCTATTGATTTACATTTTTCCGCCAGTAGTTTCGTCACTGTTTCTTTTGTTTCTTCTTCTTTTAACTTCTTCATGTCCCATCGCTTCTTCGACGTTTTCTTCGTGACTCTTTTGAGCTTCATTCTAAATCTTCCAACTAGTGGACAGTGGTCCGACGAAATATCAGCGCCCGGGTACGTCTTAACTGACAAGCAACTATTGCGGAATCGTTTGTTGACAAGAATATAGTCGATCTGATTTCTCACTATATTTCCTTCACGATCTTGTGGTGAAATCCACGTATATAGTCGGCGCGCGGGGAGTTTGTAAAATGTGTTTAATATTACTAGTTCTTCTTCTTCAGCAAATTCTTTAAATCTATCACCTCGCTCGTTCCTTGTACCTAGACCGTGTTCTCCTACAATTTCGCCATACTTTCCTTTTCCTATCTTGGCGTTCAAATCCCCCATAACTATTGTCATATCTTGTTTTTGAAATTGTTTTAAAATATCTGTCACTGTCTTATAAAACTGTTCTACTTCGTCTTCCGGTCGTTCAGCAGTAGGGGCATACACTTGAAGGATATTTATTCTAATTGGCGTACTTTATCTTCTCAATGACCTTTAATTTTTGTCTTCGTTTTTTCTCTCTGCAGAACTTTTTGTACCTTCTCCTTTGTTCATTGTATTTAATTTTTTTCTCATCAGATGGTTCATTTAGCATCTTCAATCTTGCTTCCATTCTTTTGTTTAGCCCTATTTGTTTTTTGTCTATTTGTTTTTCTGCATTTGCGATAGCCTTTTTAATTATTTTCCATTGTTTTTCGACACCGCCTCCCTGTTCAGTTGACCTTAGGTTATTCATTATTCTGGCTCCATATTTTTGCTGTTCCCTTTCTTGTTGTAATCCGTCCAACCTTTTTTTTTGCGTGCTTTTTATTTTTGCCTTCCGTTCTAATGGGGATCATTTGCCTCATTTTTGCTCCTACCATACCTTTTCTCCCCTGTTTTCTACTACTATGTAATCTATTTGGTTTACACTTCTGCCATCTGGTGAATCCCAGGAACCTTTATGAATGTCTTTGTGTTCGAAGTATGTGCTTTTAATTTTCATATTTCTTCCCCTTACAAAATCAATCAACAGCCTACCGTTTTCGTTGGATCTTGCATGTCTGCTGTATTTTCGTATTGCTGGTCTAAAGGTTTCTTCTCTTCCGACCTGAGCGTTGAAGTCTCCTACAACTATTTTTAGAGCATAAACCGGTATTTTTTCGTATTCCCTTTCCAATCTTTCGTAGAATTCTTCCTTCCGGTTTTTATTCTGGCGTTGGTGCATGTACATTTAGGATACTTATCTTTTGGTATTTACCCCTTATTCTTAATATAAGTACATAGTCTTTCTGATACTGCTTTAAAATTTACAACTGCTGTTTTAAATTTTTTGTTAACCATGAATTCCTTTCCTAGCTATTTGTTCTCATTTCCACTATTGAAGAAAATATAATCTTCCCAATCCACTACCCCTGTTCTTTTTTGTTTTGTTTCCTGTAACGCTAGTATATCCGGCTTTATCTTTCTTATTTTATCAATTCTTTCATCGCTCCTTCCGAGTAAGTCTCTCTAACGTTCCATGCTATTAAACATATTTGTTCTTTCTGGCCCACAATGTCTCTTTTTCCCTATATGAAAATATAGTATATTTAATTACTTTATTTTAGAAGCGATAGCATTGCATGTAACTCTTGATTTTTAATTAGTAACAATATTGCAATAGAGACCCGACATATTTCTATTATGCATTTGTTACTGGTCGCTTTCAAGTAAATCCGTCCCCTTTACCAGATGTAGGAGTTTGTTAATCAGACTGGCTGGCAGTTGTGTCTCACTGGGATTTATACCCTCAAAAATGTGAAATCTACGACCTAGGGTTTTGCATTTGAATATTATATGGGTGGCTGTTTGTTCTTCCTCTCCGCATAGCCTACATAAGGGGTCTTCATTATACAGGGTTCAACATAAAGCATTTCTGTATTTGTTTTTCCAATAACTTTTATTGTATTGCAGTGGTTTAATGCCCACAGCAATTCTGGTTGCCTAACTAACATGAAAATGAAAGAATTCAAAATGAGCACAGAATTAATATTTTGTTTATTGCAAGATAAGGTCAGTATTTTACACTAATAAATGCATGCTATGATTAGCAGTAACTATAATTTGATTGAGAAAGGTTAGCATTAGATAAGGCAGAATCAAAAGGGTTACGTTTAACGTTTTATTCATAATAATTGATGTTTGGAATGGCAAGCGCACCTTAATTTGTGTAGCTGGCAGATTTGACTTGGTACCATCAACACAATAATGTGAATTTAATATGATACAGAGATGGTTTGTAAAGTTACAATAATTATATGAGCGTTATGAGTATTAAAAATTATATCACCAGCAAACGGCAAGACAGCTGACGGGTAAAGAAACGGTGCAAAGCAGTGCAAGGAAGCAAAGATTACAAAGAGCAAGATAAGGCAACTTATTATAGGACACAGGCAATTGTGCAGTGCTAATTATAAACTTGTAAAAGAGTGCATTTAAAAATTAAAGTGATTAAAAGCAGAGTAAAGTTTAAAGTGACGATTTCCAGGAAAAAGACAATTTAGCTCCCAAGTAAAAACATTATATCCAAACTTATTTCATATAACGTATGTCCCATAAGTTTTGAGAAAAAATATTAACAGCTATATTTTACGTTGCTTCAATTTTATATGAAATTCAACTACAAGTATTTATTTCTACAGCTATATTTAATAGAAATATAATCGTAAACTGTGAATAATGGCCCATGCTCTTCAATGGCGCGCACTGTAACCCTAACTCACGCCATTAGCCTATGGATGGCACCAATGTCGATTTCTCGAATTTTTTGGTAGATCCGGGGACCTAACTGTTCTATGTTTTGGGCCTCCCAGCCATCATCATAAACTTATCTACTCAGAAGAGCCCAAAATTTTTCTAGATATCTTGATTGAGGAGCGTTTGGTGGGTTGTCTATATTCTGACCAAAATTGATGTTATTGGCGATTAACCAATCTACCGTTTGTCTTGCGTAGTGACACGAAGCTAGGTCTGGCCAGAAGATAATATGTCGTCAAATAGGTGATTAGTAGTTATCAACAGACGAAGTTTTGTTAAACATTGTCTTATATAAATGTCCGCATTGATGGCTTCACCATGAGCATGGCCCATGTACTGCTGAGAAACACCAGTGTCGGAAATGGCGCAACATACTAATATTTTTTCAGCAAACTTGACTAATCTTTCAATCTAACTTCGGTTGGACAGTCCTGTATGTTATCCGTGCAGAATCTGTCATTACTCTTCATCTCTGAATTGGAAAGTGTAAAGTACTTTTCATTATCCATGACGACAACTTTATCAACAAAATGAACACGTCGTAATGCACGGCAACACCTCGGAATTTTTTGTAACTGGGTAGCGGTGTATTTGGAAGCCTTAGTTTTTTTCTGTATTTAGGTTATATCTGGAGATAGTTCTACTTACTGTCATTCGTGAAACTTGAAATCTTCTATATAACTTGCTTACTGACGTTCCCACCTTGTTTTTTACCACTTCAACCAGTCTTCGTTCATTAGCTGGACTTAATATTCTCGGTCTTCCACTTTTCGGCAGATTTACACAACGTATTCCCTCCTCGCAGTCCCTTATTGTTCGATAAATTGTGGCCAATCAAATATTTTGGTACCTGTAAAATCTTACAATTTCAAGCTTAGGTACTCGTCCAACTAAATTAGAAATACTTTTAAGATTGTCAAGTATGTACGCCATTGTAATGATAACTGTTGATGAAAAGGACGTGTTATTGCAAACTTTGATCAATTGTTAAGTTTTGTTTTCAACACTAACTAGATTGAAAGCATTTTTCCTATAATAAGCTTCAACGGATTTTTTTCTCAAAACTTATGGGACATACGTTAATAATTCTAAAACTTAGTTGCTAGGAAACGAGATATTCAATTGTTAATTGACTAAAGAAGCCTTGTAAAATTGTGCTGTGTGCACGAGGCGCTCACAGTTTTATGTAAATTTTCAAATATAAAGTTTTTTGCGAGTCAAAAAGTGTTTTTTAATATTCACCAATCTGCACAGTGTAGTTGTGTAAGTTTTCGTCGTGGTAACAGACCCCAGTGAAGAGGGAGAAGCTCTGCAAGAATTGACCGTGCGTTCTACGTGGCCAGTATTTCGGGCTAGTTTTCGAATAGTTGGAAGCATCGGCCAGCAAGAATTGTGTGTGCTGCATATTGGGGAATCCTTTATCAAGCCCTACATCCAAAGATTTGGAGCAGAAAGCCATCATGAGGTTTATAATCGCCGTGGCGTTCTTAAGAAACGTGGCCCGCCCACGAAGATGCACTTCCAAGGTAAATTTCACAAGGAAGCAGTTGCAGAGAATTCACTAGCTTTGGGTTGCATCAAGATTAGCCTTTGTACGACGTGTAGAAGCAGGCCCCAGTTCCTAGATTCGTTCCAGAGAGGTTTTATCAAGGTAGCGTCCTTTGATTTTGCGAATAAGCGGTTTTGGACGTTGAAAATTGCAGGAACTTAAACAAATGCAAATATCGGCGTCCCTACGTCACTGAAACAAAACCAGGTTAGCCGGTGCCCTATTTATATATTTTTTTATTTAAAAAGTAGAGGGCATCATTACAGTATATTACCGAAAAAAGTAATTATGTCATCATAAAGAAGAAATATAGGAGATTTATTTAATCTCGGTGTAAAATATAATATCTTTAATGTAACCACCATATTCAACTTTTTTATCCCAACTAAGATCTTTTTCATGCATTTTGAAGTTATTTTGAGCCCCCAATTTTATCCTGTGGAGCTATTCGAAGAGTCGCGTTTGTTTACATGATATGCCCCCCACACAATGCCAGAGTCGAAGGAGCGAATACGAGAAGAAATTGAGCAAATAGTGGTGGTTGTCTTAGAGCGAGTAAAAGGAAACGTCGTAAAACAGGTAGAGAAATGCATGGGAGAAAATGGTGGTCATCTTAAAGACGTTGTGTTCCATACCTAGGTTAAACAAGTCTCCCATTTCTTTTTTCTTTATGGTGATGTAATTGTTACTTTAGTAGTGTACCTAGGGGTGTTCTGGACCAAAATGTGCCACTGCGCAGGTTTTCTGCGTAGGTGTGTGCGGGAAATTCAAATTATGCTCAGGATTTTGGTGGGAAATTCAAATTCTGTACATCATTTTGGCGGTAAATTCAAATTCTCTGCAGGACAAATAAACCAATTTAGATTAAGCAGGTGTTAATAGGGACTATATTTGCGCGTTGCCAGATGTCAAACTTGTCGAGACCTGCAGATGTTCCCACGTCTGGAAAAAATTTACACCGGATGTTATTGTCTACACCGGATGTTATTGTGTTGGCATATGCTGAATGCAGCTAAATAATAATTGTATGGAGTCATTGTTTGAGAAATTGCACCGGATGTGGTTAATGAGGGGCAATGACCTCCATTATGTGATCCGAATGTGATTGTTTGAGAATTTGCATGGTTGCTAAAAATAATTGTATGGAGCCATTGCTTGAGAATTTGCATGGTTGCTAAAAATAATTGTATGGATCCATTGTTTGAAAATTTACATGGGTGCTAAAAAATAATTGTATGGAGTCATTGTGGTCTAATAGTAAATATCGAAATTCAACCAAATATGTCTCAGTATCGTCATTATGGTGTTTATACAAGGTCTGATTTGTGATGTTATATCCCAAGATTTCATAAGTACGGGGTATGTTTACCGGCAACTTTGATGTTATTCGAATAACTACTAAAACCTTTAAAACCGAAACTGTGGCTTATGACGGTGCAAGGCCTACCTTTCGCGTATGGATTGAGGTCGATAACAAAATCTACGATTCATCACATAAGATTATTCAGGCGCATATTAGCGATAAAATACATTTTAATAGATTCCGCTACGATTCCTACGTAGAATGGTGATCAGAGGATGTTACAAATGTGCATAGACGTAATAAAAACTAAAAATGTTTGTGACTACTTTGAAGAGGCGCCTGGTATGCTAAAGACAATTAGAAATAGGGTTAATTGTAGAGTGAAAAAATATTTTTGAAATTCTGTATGATGTACTATATAATAAAGACATTTATGAAATATCTTGTGTTTTATTTGTTGAAAATTTGTTGGGTTGAGTCAAACATTTCAAACGTATGATTCTGTAAGTTGCGTGAATTTATGTCTACAGTTTTTGTACAACACCATGTGTGTCAGCTTCCTACCGGTTTGAGAAATTGCACCGCTTCTGCACAGATTTTTGGCGGGAAATTTAAATTAGGAGCAGGTTTTGACTGTAAATTCAAATTATGCTCAGGTTTTTGGCAGGACATTCAACAGCTCGAAGTAGTTTAGTCATACACATATATAATTCCAGCAGTAAGCTGGTAGCAAGCTAACACATATAAGTACGGTGGAGTCTTAAATAGCAGAATTTTATAATACAAAACGAAGCAGTGAAAGAGTCGCCTGTTGATCATATTTAACCACCCAGCATCTTTTAGTTTATAAGTTATCCTGTCATCTCCTTTATCAGTGTCGCAGGTGTTAATAGAGGCTATATTTGCATGTCGCCAGATGTCAGACCTGTCAAGACCTGCGGATGTGGACGTTTGACTGGATGCTATTGTCTGGGATTTGCCGAATGCAGCTAATGAGGGAGTCAATGACCTCCATTACGTGACCCGGATGTAATTGTTTGAGAAATTGCGCCGTAGCTAAAAATAAACCGGATGTGATTGTCTGGGGTTTCTGCGCAGGTCTGCACGAGGGTTTCCTTACAGGTCTGCGCGGGAGGTTTCTGCACAAGTCTGCACAAGGGTTTCTGCACAGGTCTGTGCGGGGGTTTTGGTACAGGTCTGCGCGGGGGTTTTTGCGCAGGTTTTTTTAGAGGTAAATTTAAATTCTGCCCAGGTTTTGGCGGGGAATTCAAATTCTGTGCAGTTTTTGGCTGTAAATTCAAATTATGCTTAGGTTTTTTGGCAGGAAATTCAAATTCTGCTCATCATTTTGGCGGTAAATTCAATTCTACGCAGAACAAATGAACCAATTTAGATTTGGTAGGTGTTAATAGGAACTATATTTGCGCATCGCCAGAAGTCACTCTTGTCGAGACTTGTTTAAGCGGATTTGGACGTCTGGCCGGATGTTATTGTCTAGAAATTTTGCTAATGAATTGCAATGTTTAATAAATATTCCGAAGTAGGACTGTTATCTTCAGTGTCAGTGGTTTCTACAAGATGGACATTTTTATCTATTAAGTCTGTTACGGACACACAAATAATAGAATCATTGTGGCAATTACTCCATCCATCTAGGGACATACATACTGCCTTTCCGTGTAAACTTTTCTTGGTGGATGCATTTACACTTGTATACACGTAGTCCAACAATTCATTACCAATTTGAAAACGACTGGGAGGTGTATATCCAGGACGCAACAATTGTATTATTTTTTAAACTCGGCATGCTCCACATGACGAAATGCCGAATTTGTACCATAGATAAATCTTGCGATTTGAATATCCAAATATTTCTTTTCTGCCAAAGAAGTTCGTGTGATAAAATTCTTCATTATAATTTTATTTGATGTTGGACTCTGTGAGGTGGAACTGCTAGAAGGCAATAAGCGCTTCTCAATTTTTTCACTGGAAACAGTAGATGATGTAGAACCAGAAAGTCTACTAGTACTAGTAGTAACAGTACTGCTGGGGCTGACGCTACTCTTATTTAGGCTACCTAAAATATGAAAATAAAATTAAGTTTATCAACATTTCCACATCAATATTTTAGCGTAGATTTGAACCAATACTGGTTAAGTACTTACCAATAGGCGTTTTCCTAGCTAATCGTGCTAAAACAATGTCACCACTATCGACATCATTTTCAATTTCAATATTAGATTGTTTTTGACCACTGTTATTACCGCCACATTTTTCTATATGAGTTTTCAAGTGTGCCACTAAATTCGCCATTTCTTTGCCACATTTTTTACACTTTGCTCTAACGCATTTATTGTTGTCTGATTTTAGTTTTATAAAATAATTCCAGACGGGATCAAGTCTTCTTCCAGTCATGATTTGGATTTTAATAAAACTCTTTAGTCTTTCTTAACAAATTTTGATATGTAAAAAACACTGTGCGTCCAGCCACAAATGCAAGCAGTAACTGAAAGTTGAATTGAAACCAATATGTTTGCTGCATGTATTCATAATATTGATTCAGTTTTATAGGGGATTTCGCCAATTAGATGAACTACCTATTAAATACAACTTGAGTAGGTACATCCCCGAAGTCCATAATTAAAAACGTTGAATTACAACTAATATTTTTACTGCATTTATTCATGATAGTGATTCAGTTTCATAGGGAATTTCCCTACTAAATACAAGTAGGTAGTTCCCCAACGTCCGGAACTAAAAACGTTTTAAACACAAAAAAAACACGTTTTAAACATAAACAAACACGTCTGTTTTGTTTTTAACAAAACACTTGTTTTAAACAAAAAAACAGTTTTAAACAAAAAAAACACATGTTTTTTGTTTAAGTTTAAGAAAACATGTTTTTTGCCAACCCTGATTCATACATTATATAGCATGATACCCGTTTTCACCAGTTGGGGGTGAAATTTCAGAAATCCTATTTTATTCTACATTGAACTCACTGTGAAAAAGTCAATACCTTCAACTTCTTCTTTAATTCTTTCCTACTTTTACCCCATTTTTACACTTTAGGAAAGAAATTTCAAAAAAACTTTAAACCACTTTTTAAAGATCTAGAAAAACACATATGCCTAAAAACCACGGTCTGATTCAATGAGCACAGGAGAGATGAAAGGTTCTACAATTCACCCCTGAACTAAAATTCGCACCTTTAGGAGTTGAGCCGTGCACAATCCTAAATTACGTTTTTAGGAACTAGTATAGCTAACCTTTTTAAGTAAAAACCAAATCGATATATTATCAGGCCTTAGAGATATTGAGGAATTCGTGAGAAGACATTTTACCCCTTTTCTTCCCTTTAGGGGGGAAATTTGAAAACTCCTTTCCTAGCACTTCCCTAAGTAACGAAAGGACTCCTCTTGCCAAACTTCAAGTTCCCGATACCAAGGATTACTACGGCTCTGCGTTGTTGAGTCGGTGCTTTATCTTTTATTCATATACATTGTATCAGAATAATATGTAAAAATAAAACTCTTAAACCTATTTCTAAAAATATTAAATTGACGTCTAAATGCCAAAAACTAGTGTTCTAACTCAACGAACACAGGAGATACAATGGGTTCTATAATTTACCACAAATGAAAATTCGCTCCTTTAGGGGTGGATTGGAGCCAATTCCTAAAACACATTTTCAGACATATGTATAGGAAACCTTTGCAAGTAAATGCCAAGTCGATATCTTATAGCGTTTAAGAGATATTGACGAATTCGTGAAAACAGAGTTTATCTCTTTTTATCCCCTTAGGGGGTAGAATTTCGACAAATTCTTTTTACCAAAGTTCATTTTATTCTAAAATAAACCCACCAAATTCATAATTTTAACCCCCTACCCTTTTCGATTTTACCCTTTTAGGGGTAAAATTAAAAAAAAACCTTTTCAAAAGATTTTAAAAATACATCTATATGCTAAAAAAAATGCTCTAACTTAACAAACACAGGAGATACAATGGATTCTATAATTCACCCCGAATGCAGATTTGCACCTTTAGGGGTTGAGTAGGGCAAAATCGTGAAATACGTTTTTAGACGTTTGTATTGAATACTTATGCAAGCAAACGCAAAACTGATATCTTATCTGGTCTAAGAGATATTGAGGAATTCATGAAAACACAGTTTACTCATTTTCACGCCCTTCGGTGTAAAATTTCAAAACAATGCTGTCATCCCATTTTATCCTGAAATAAACCCACAGCAAAAAAAATTATAGTTTTAACCCCCTACCCTTTTCATTTTACCCTTGTTACCATTTTAGGGGTGAAATTAAAAAAAACCCTTTAATCCCTTTCTAAAAAGTTCAAAAATACATCTACATGCAAAAAAATGCTCTAACTCAACAAAAACGGGAGATACAACCGCTTCTATAATTCACCCCGAATGCAGATTTGCACCTTTAAGGGTTGATTAGGGAAAAATCCTGAAATTTGTTTTTAGACATTTGTATTGCGTACCTATGGAAGAAAACACCAAGTCGATATCTTATCGGATCTAAGAGATGTTAAGGAATTCCTGAAACATAGTTTACCCCTTTTCACCCCCTTAAGGGTGGAATTTCAAAAAATTCTTTTTAACCCATTTTATTCTGAAATGGACCCACAGCGAAAAATATCAATAATGTTAACCCCTACCCTTTTCCAATTTTTCTTTTTTTACCCATTTAGAGTAAAATTTCTAAAAATCCTTAAACCCCTTTCTAAATATTGTAAAAATACGTCTATATGCTAAAAAAAATGCTCTAACTTAACAAACACAGGAGATACAATGGATTCTATAATTCACCCCGAATGCAGATTTGCACCTTTAGGGGTTGAGTAGGGCAAAATCGTGAAATACGTTTTTAGACGTTTGTATTGAATACTTATGCAAGCAAACGCAAAACTGATATCTTATCTGGTCTAAGAGATATTGAGGAATTCATGAAAACACAGTTTACTCATTTTCACGCCCTTCGGTGTAAAATTTCAAAACAATGCTGTCATCCCATTTTATCCTGAAATAAACCCACAGCAAAAAAAAATTATAGTTTTAACCCCCTACCCTTTTCATTTTACCCTTGTTACCATTTTAGGGGTGAAATTAAAAAAAAACCCTTTAATCCCTTTCTAAAAAGTTCAAAAATACATCTACATGCAAAAAAATGCTCTAACTCAACAAAAACGGGAGATACAACCGCTTCTATAATTCACCCCGAATGCAGATTTGCACCTTTAAGGGTTGATTAGGGAAAAATCCTGAAATTTGTTTTTAGACATTTGTATTGCGTACCTATGGAAGAAAACACCAAGTCGATATCTTATCGGATCTAAGAGATGTTAAGGAATTCCTGAAACATAGTTTACCCCTTTTCACCCCCTTAAGGGTGGAATTTCAAAAAATTCTTTTTAACCCATTTTATTCTGAAATGGACCCACAGCGAAAAATATCAATAATGTTAACCCCTACCCTTTTCCAATTTTTCTTTTTTTACCCATTTAGAGTAAAATTTCTAAAAATCCTTAAACCCCTTTCTAAATATTGTAAAAATACGTCTATATGCCAAAAAAGAATGCTATAACTCAACAAACATGGGACATATAAAGGGTTCTTTAATTCACCTCTAATTCAGATCCACACCTTTGGGGGTTGATTAGGGTAAAATCCTGAAATGCGTTTCTAGGCCTATGCATTGACAACCTTTGTAAGTACACACCAACTCGATATCTCACCGGGTCTAGGAGATATTGAGGAATTCGTGAAAACACATTTTACCTCTTTTCACCCCCTTAGGGGTCGAATTTCAAAAAATCCCTTTTTAACACTACCTTGCGTAACAAATTGAACCTTCCACCTAAATTTCAAATTTCTAGTACCAGTGGTTACAGCTCTGCGTTGATTAGTCAGAGTTTTGACTTTCGTTTATATACCGTGCGAGTGTAAAGTCTGGAACTATCAAAATAGAACTTTTATCAAATGTTTTTGAAAGAAATAATCGAACACGTCAATTTTTATTTTAAAAAAACATATTTTACTGTAATTGTCACTTTTAGATTGTCTTTTGTTTTTGCGTTATCACGTTAGCGATACTTTTTTTTAAATGGGAACCATAAATTTTTATGATGAATTTGGACAGAGCATGAAATTCTTAAGACCAAATATGCTAAAAAAAGTATGATACTGTATTTTGAAATTTTCGAGAACATCGTACGGTTACCACATCCCCTCAATACTAAAATTTCAATTTCGCAAAAACAAGAGACAATCGAAAAGTGACAATTACCTACAGTAAAATATGCCCTACAAATTGACGTGTTCGAGCATTTCTTTGAAAAACATTTGATAAAAGTTCTATTTTGCTAGTTCCAGACTTTACACTCGCACGGTGTATATAGATAATCTATCAAATTTTTGAGATTTCATAGTTTAAACATAATGTAAGGATATCTCAAATTTAAAGGTAAACATGAAATCTCAGTTATTTAAAAAAAAGGGTACACTTAAATATCTCAATTTTGTAACATTTTTCTGTAATAGAATTAAATTATTTGCAAACAAAATAAGTTATAATAATGCAGTGCAGTTGCTAAGTTTCATTTTTTGCACATAATTGTGAAAACTATTGAAAGAGAAATTAAGTTTGTTTATATACCTAGATATATATGTTCTCTCAGCTTGAACAAAAATTTCAACTTTGTTTTTTAAAGTAATTTTGATTAAAATATTTATTTGTAGGTTATTGTAACACTATAACATGAGGACAATGTACACCACGTTCATAAACGACAAGAGCTTTAAATTTAAAAATAGTTATTTAGGTTATAAGCCGGAAAATTACTTAATAAAGTACGAGTTTAGATGTTTACGGATGAGGCGAGGAACGAGCCAAGTCTGGAATTTCTAAACGAGTAATTTAATAATATTTTACGGCCGTGTATAGTACAATGTTTTATTTCATACTGTTTTATACGTGTTCATTGAAAAAGCTGTGGTAATTCAAACGTACGAATATGTTGGTGGCACTGTAAGTCTGTTAAATTCGAGATTAGCAGGTTAGGTTTTGCATCAGTTTTGACACAGACTGACGCAAAACCTAACCTGATAACCTCGAATTTGACATAGACTTACAGTGACACCAACATATTATTCAGCAGTTGCCTAGCAACACTTTCCGGCCTTGTGATATAATGTTGCACTTTCCGGACTGAAATTAGTGACGTAAAGTCGAATTTTCCGGACAGTATGAAATAAAATATATTGCAGAAATAAATAAGAACTTTTAGAGTACTTTCTCGCCATATTACCAATTTTGTTATTGTCACATGTTCGATGAGCACCATTTTGAAATGTTTAAATCGAATTAGGTGTCATATTTGATATCGTTTCTTTATAATGATATAAAAAAGACTGTAATTATTTAAAAATATTGGTAAAAATGATGTTACACTGAAATGTAGAAAAGTTTCGGTTAAGTAATAAAATTATTATTGCCATGAATGAAAAAATCACCTCAATTTATTTGATGTTAAACATATTATTAACTTCATTATAGAAGTTTATTAACACAAAGTGTACATTTTTAACACCGGTATGAAAATATATTTGAGTAACATGGAAGGGGCAGAGGGTTCAACTACTTAAACACACTTAACCTGGATTTTTCTCAAAATATAAGGTGCAAGGGCTTAAACATATTAAATCAAGATAAATGTAAATTAACTAGAAACACTGGTTTTGTCTCTATGTATTCATCCTCATTAGCTTATTTCCGGTCCCTTTTGAACATAGGGCTCCCTTAGTGCCTTCCATCTCACTCTGAGCTTTTTGACATTAGTTGCCTCTTCCGAGTTGTTTTGTGTCATCTGTCTACCTTTTTTTAGAGACCTGGTCTCGCATTTGAAAGTCTTGGATGCCATTGCACCATATGATTTGGCCATTTTATGGGATCTTGTTATGCTATATGCCCTACGCAGCTCTACTTGAGTTGATATTCATCTCAAAATATCTGTTCATTCGGGATTTCAGAATTTTTAAAGATGTCTTCCAAATGCTATCCAACCCAGTCTAACTATAGTTGAGTTGCCGAACAGATATAGTTGCATGTGCTGTTACACAACACAAACATCACTGTTTTTTGTACAATAAATCTTGCCTTTCAGTTTGAGCGGGGTATTTTAATACTGCCAATAGCTAAATGCAGGCTGTTACATAACTTCAGCTCTGAATTTTCTTTGCTTAGTTGAATTACATGTCCGAGATGAATCTATTGGTTTAGAGATTTAAGAACTTTACTTTTGCTAATAAATTTTTAAATCTTCTTTGGGCACGGTTCAAAATAGTTCACAACTGATTACGCCCTACTTACTGGACCCTTGCCCATCAATGCAGTTACCTAAGATGTATCACGTGGAGCCTACGTGACAGCTGAGTACTTTATAGGTACTAATAGCCAGAAACCATATGCTGTTTACGATGATGGATGCGACTGTTTCTAGCAAAAGGACTACTGTGGCTAACTCTCACATCTCTTACATCTTTTTATATGACTACATATAAATATCGTATTGTCATCAACTTTAATACCGTTTTCGTCGATCGTTTATTTATGGGTTTCGTTAATGCATACAAAATCGTTTATTAATAGCCCTTATTAATGCATGATTTTTTATGTTCTAAAATCGTTTATTAATGACTCCTATTAATTTTTGATTTTCTATTAATAAACAATTTTAGTATAGGAAATCAAAGCTACCATGAATGTCAAAACTTTTAAGTTGCAAATTTTTTTTGTGTATTAAAATAAATTTTCTCCAATGTAATAAGATACGATCAACGAAAAAATATTGTAAATAACTCGTGTGTTAATCGGCGCTTAATAATCTCTAAAATTAACGTGTTCACTGGTGCCCACATGTTAAACTATCTCGATTATTAATCGCTCTGATTAACGCACTTGTTTGTTAAAAAACTATTAATGCATGATGAAATTTATTAAAAGTTGTATTGATTTTTTGTCTAACCCATAAATACTTCAAATTTTAAACAATATTTTTTAATAATCGAAAGGAAAATTTAATTGGCCATGCTTACTTTTGTGAATATTTTACTTGAGGATATGGTTGCTTGAAACCATTTCAATAAAAAATATCTGTTCAGCAATAGAGTTATGTTAAATCATATTATGAAATAGTTAAATTTAGTGTATTATGTGTATACTAATTCGTGTCTTGTCCTCGTGCCAGAAGCAGAAGATGATTAAGCACAAAAGGGGCCTGGACACAACGCTCATTGGTCACAAACCACAACTCAGAATTTGGTCATAACGCCCAACTTCGATTCTGGCCACAACGCCAAACTTGGTCACAACACTCAATTTTGTTTTTGGTCACAACGCCCAACTTGGTCACAACGCCCACCGACGCCTGTTATAGGATAGAGCTATCAACGCCACTTAAACCACCTATTTGCCCATAACGCCCAACTTCGATTTTGGTCACAACGCCCAACTTTGATTTTGGTCACAACTAGTGTTGTCAGATCCGTTTTTCTCAAGGGACCTCGGTAGGCGAGCGGCGATTGCCGTTGCAGCCGAGGTCACAGTGAAAATCGTGATCGTTCGGGCCGAAGCGGTTGAGAGTTCAACTCCCGGCACGGGCGGTATAGATTTTCACTTAATTAAGGCTTAGGTTTAAGTGACGCCCGCGCCCCCTGAAGTAATGCGCGAGCGGTTCCGGGGAGCAACGGTAGTCGGTAGGAGAAAAAAAAGATCCGTTTTTCTAAATATCGGGACCTAAATGAAAAAAAACGGGACTGGGACGAAAAAGTCGGGACGTAGAAAAAATGCCTAAATATGGTTACACAATATTTTATTTCAAAACTACAGACTTCACTGAGATCAGTCAAACCTTAAAATTTAAACAAAAATATATTATTACTTTCAAAGAAAGTTGCCATGTAAGGAATCAACGATATTAATGATTTTTTTTCTATAGCACATGTTAAAGTGTGCTTTTCTCAACTCAAAACAAAAGGTCAAGGTTTACTTTAACAGCAAGGGTAGATGAAGTAGCACTTTAACATCAAGGATAGATAAAGTAATTTAGTTTTCTAACTTTTGTTTAAATTAAATATGACAGCTTCGTATTATCGTAGCAACCCTATCTAGCTACTGACATTTTGAAATGTGATTGACAGTCTTTATTTTTTTTTTAAATTGTTAAAGTTCTTGCTATAGAAACAAATGTTGTATTATAAACGACGATAAAGTTATTTCTATCCACTCTTGAATCATTAATGTCTCGACTTCTTCTCGACGTTAAACGATTCACTCGTGGATAAAATTTAACTTTATCGTCTTGTATAATAAATTACTATTATTTAATATCAATACGAGTATAAATTATTTTTTATAGGACACATATTTTGAGCTTGATTTTGCCAGTTGTAACATTATCTTTTCTTTTAGGACAAATCTATAAAACTCTTCAGAAGACATCTGAAAATTTACTTTTATTTGAATCTCCGACTTCACATGTTCTATCGATAATATATTGCGTCTGTCAGTTCATGTTACATTACTTGCGAGAAAACTTTTTCAGTTGATGCATTCGACACAAGTATTGATGCCATGAACTGGTATAACTTTAGGAGATTAGGCAAGTTTTGAGTTATAAAAATGTCATGCCATTTTTCGACATGTTTTTTATTTTTATCCTCAATAGCAGTTTTTAAAACGTCTTGGATTTCGTACAAAGTACCTACCGCGCTAACTTGGGTACTTAGACGAAAAAGCGGGATTTAGGGCGTCCCGCTCAGGGTGCTGGCGGGACTTGTCCTGAGAGGGCTAAAAAACCGGACGTCTCGCCAAAAGGGGGACATCTGGCAACACTGGTCACAACGCCGAACTTGGCGGTACAGAAAGTAAGAAAAATGAATAATAATAAATTAAACTTTTAAGGTGAGGTAAAAGGTAGGAAAATTTTCAAGTTCCCGTAAGTAGTATTAATATTATTTATTTTTGATAATAATTCAGTGGCGTGCGTAGTTTCTAAATTCGGATTATAACATAAAGTTGTATTTTTTATATGGAACTCATACACGTAGTTAGCTGTGGTATTATGAGAAAGAGGATTTTTTCCCATTTCAGTGACATATGTCATATGGGATCGATGTATTTTCACTACTTTATAGCAACAATTCACAATTTTTAATATTTCGTCGTTTTCTAGTTAAAGGCCTGTACCATTTAGAATATACGGAATTAAACAAAGTTTTGGCGTTGTTACAATACCACCGTTTGATTGAAAGAATTAATCATGTTGGATTGTTGCTTATAATATTACTAGCTGTTACCCGCGACTTCGTTCGCGCGAGGTTCGTTATTTGTGTAATAAATCATGATTAATTATTTTCTGTCATCCCATCCCATTCCATCCCATCCCATCCCATCCTATCCCCGTCCCCGTCCCTTTCTCCGTCCCCGTCTCCGTACCGTCCCATCTCGTCCCGCCCCGTCCCGTCCCGTCCCCTCCTCTTCCACCCCATCCCTTCCCTTCCTTTTCCGTCCCGTTCCGCCCACTTCCGTCTCGTACCTCCCCGTCACGTCCCTTCCTTTCCCGTCCCGTCCCGTCCAGTCCCGTCTCGTCCCGTTCCGTTGAGTCCGTCCCTTCCCGCCAGTCCAGTCCCGTCCCGTCCCGTCCCGTCTCTTTCCTTATGTCATGTCCACCGTCTTTGACTTAAAAATAAATGCCATTTTCGCAATCAACATCCCAAAAAACCTCAATAACGACACCCATATCGTATTTTAGGCTTCTTTACCCCATTTCACCCCCTACGGGGTTGATTTTCGAAAAATCACAAAATACGTGTTTGATTATTTGTTTTTAGGAGTACTCTTACGAAGTTTCAAGTCGAAATGTCTATTTAATATTATTTCTCCATACAAAATTGGAACCTCCATTTTACCCCTTTAGGGGTTGAATTTCAAAATATCCTTCTTTATTCCTTGTATACATCATAAAGGAAACCTCTGTGCAAAATTTCAGTTTTCTAGGTCCAAGGGTTTGGGCTGGGCGTTGATGAGTGAGTGAGTCAGTCACAACTTTTAGAAATATACAGTGCGCACCAAAAGTATGGAACATACCAAACAAAACTGAAATAAATGTTTTTTTGTAAAAATCCCGAAACACGTCAATTTTCTTGTTTGACATTGTTTGACATTGGAATGTCAAAATCATTTTCCGAAATTCATTTGTTTGTAAGTGATGACGTCATGAGTATTTTTTTTAAATGTCAACCCCTATTTTTTTTGAGTTTTTGATAGATCATTTAATTGTTTAAATGACAGTATAAAACTGTTGATACCTTACATAAGTAAATTTTCGAGAAATAATAAATTATTTAATGTTTAATAAACGCCTTTATTGAAAACCACAATAAACAATGAATACACAGAAGATTTTAATGTAAAAGCAACTGCAGGTATCAAAGTAAATGCTCAAAATTCCATCCATCCACTTCTTGACAATAAGCAAGTGTATCCACATATTCTCTTAAGACATTATGGATAACATCTTCAGTAATTCTTTAAATTTCTTGTTGAATACGATTTTTCAGATCTTCGATGTCTTGGGGTCTAGTAGAATATACTTTTGATTTTAAATAGCCCCATAAAAAATAATCGAGGGGTGTAAGGTCAGGCGACCTAGCTGGCCACTCTAGTGGTCCTCTTCTACCGATCCACCTTGCAGGAAAACAATTATTCAAAAAATCGCGGACAGTACGCGCATAATGTGGGGGGGCGCCATCTTGCTGATACCAAAGGGTATTATTTGGCACATCTGGATCATCTTGATTTGGGTAAAGTATCGCAAGTGCTGGAATAAGGTCATTTTGGAGAAACTCTAAATACCTTGGTCCAGTCAGATTTCCATCAAAGAAATAAGGACCTAGTATTCTGGTGGCCACTATTCCAGCCCAGACGTTTACTTTTTGTGGATATTGGGTGTGTGCCTCAGACATCCAATGAGGATTTTCCTCCAGTACCTGCAGTTCTGGCGGTTAACTGTTCCATTCAAACAGAAAGTTGCTTCATCCGTGAAAAGAATCTGGTGATGGAAACATTCATTTGTTTGAAGAAAATTCATCATTATTTCGCAAAATTGCAAGAGTCGGTCAGGATCATCTTCATTGAGCTCGTGAACAAGCCGAATTTTAAAAGGATGATATTTTTCTTTTCTCAGTAACCTGAGTACTGAACTCTGACTGACATCATTTTCTGCTGCGACTCTTCGGGAAGCACAATTAGGATTTTCTTCGATTTGTAAAAGAATGTCGAGTTTCTTGTCTTCATTCATCACTGTAGCACGACCACTTTTTGAAATATCTGTAACATTTCCGGTCTCCCTAAATTTTCTTTGAATTTTACTAACCGTTGATCGCGTGATAGGTCGATCTGGATACTTCGCATTAAACATATCACAAACTTCTTGTTGTGTTCTTGTAAGGTTTTCACACCCAAGATAAATTAAAAGTTCTATGCGTTGTGTAATTGTTAAATGAGCCATAGCAGATTTATAAAGCTGATGTTAATTATTACGAGTAAACGATGTGTCGACAACTAACATTTCTGAATAATTGACAACTTGTGGGCATTTGTTTAGATTACGGGCATTTGTTTCTTGTTACCTTTGATTCTCTTTTCTCGATACTGATACCATTAAACATCATGTTTCAACATTTGTTAAGAATGTGTTTATTAAACATTAAATAATTTATTTCTCGAAAATTTTCTTATGTAAAATATCAACATTTTTATACTGTCATTTAAACAATTGAATGATCTATCAAAAACTCAAAAAAATGGGGGTTGACATTTAAAAAAAATACTGATGACGTCATCACTTACAAACAAATGAATTTCGGAAAATGATTTTGACATTCCAATGTGTATTTTAAACAAGAAAATTGACGTGTTTCGGGATTTTTACAAAAAAACGTTTATTTCAGTTTTATTTGGTATGTTCCATACTTTTGGTGCGCACTGTACATATATAAGATAGTGTCATTCATACATCCTTTTATTAGAACGTTTAATTGTCCATTAAAATTTCTGCAGCTTCTCAAATTAAGAATGCATTTGCAAACATTTAAAAATCCTACTTCATATACGAGGGAGGTTTGAAAATATGGAAATGATGGAAGAATAAAGTACTTACCCTTATTTTTCAAAATACACAAAAATGTTAATTGGAAGTATTGGTTATAACATCTCTATTAAAAATTATAATTGATTTTAAATTGTTATTCGGTCCGCTTGTTATTAAATTATTTAAAAATTTGACAGAAAAATGAGATTTGTTAGCAATAATTTCGAATCACGTAATATCCTGGTTGCTAAGTGTTAAGCAAAAATATGAGAAATCAGAAAAGATTGTTTTCGGAGCAAGTAACTGTGACTTTATATTTGACACCTACTTTTAATTCTAAGTAACTTCTTCAAGTAACATTTTTTTCTATTTTGAAAATAAGGGTACCTTATTATTGAACCATTTTCATATTTTTGAACCTCCCCCCTATACGAAAGAATATATTTACATTTTGGCAAGTGCATTTTTAGTTTGAGAAGATGTAGAAACTTGTATCAGGAATAAAACTTTCTGATAAATGGATGATAACAAAAATCTATGTGTTACAAATTTATTAGGGACAGTATATTCTATATTATACGGAATGACGGTGGATAATGTTAACATAGGCAGTCCATTGAGCTAGAATACAGTTTATGGGCTTTGTATTTGTTAGACAGAAGTAGACATATATGATTTAAAATCTAGTATCCTAAAATTCAGTGTTTTCTAAGAACAAAATCTTTTGATTCTGCGGATACTAGATATTAATCGCATATAGGTCTGTTTATGCCTAACAAAGTCCATAAACTGTATAATAATAATAATAATATTAATAATAATAATAATAATAATAATAATAATAAATTAAATCTACCTGACAATTTAAAGCATAATATCCTAAAGGCTACTATTCTGCAAACGTGCCATATTGTCAGAAAATTTTTTACCCCTCTGGGCTAGACTGAATTGTCTTTTCAGAAGGAGGAAAGTCCGATAGTGTAAACTATCGTGGAATACAAAACATTGAAAATAATAATAATAATAATGTTTATTTTACCACGTTATATACATACATATATTTGTAGCAAGTCGAAAGAATTAACACATTGAATATTTTATAAATATATGAAATTTCATAAATGGTGTATCCATATACTCTTTCGTTGAATAAAAACATAACTGTATTAGACGTCGCTTCACATTAGTCTTAAAACTAGGTACTTAATGACTTAGATTTTATACGCTGTGGAATCGTGGAATGTGATTGTACAGGTTCAAATTGTAAGAATTTTTAACAGATTTGGTCAGTCTAAATCGTGGATTGCGTAAAGCATTATTAGTTCTCGTGAAATAATTGTGATAATCACGATTAGTGGAGAACGTATCTATGTTTTTTTGAATTTCACACAGAGTGACATATATAAATAAACACTGTAGAGACATGATACCCAGGTTAATGAACAGTGGACGACAATGATCCCTACTAACAACTTTAGCTAAAATTCTAACAGCTTGTTTCTGTTGACGAAAGATACGTAAAGCGTGAGAAGAATTCCCCCATAAAATCAAAGCGTAAGAAATATTTGAGTGAAACAGAGAAACATACGTTATTCTTAGTAATTCTGGTGTAACTAACTGTTTTAAATTGCGCAGCAAAAATATGGCAGTGGAAAGTTTCGCACTAAGATGTTGAACATGGTCAGACCAGTTTAAAGAATCACCTAACACTACTCCTAGCAATTTAACCGAATCTCCTTTGATGGTATTTGTGGGGGAGAAGATACGTTTCTGGGTTTTGTCTTGATTGAGCTTGAGTTGATTTGTACAAAACCATTTTTCTGCATGCTTCTCACTCTCAATAGAAAGTTGATGCAAAGTATTGAGTTTTTTTGTGGACGACAAGAGAGTAGTGTCATCAGCAAAAAATAAGCAACTCCTGGGGATCATATGATGGTATAAATCGTTAATATAGATGATAAATAGAATGGGACTTAATACGGAGCCCTGAGGTACCCCACAAACCACAGGTTTAAGCTCAGAATGAATATTGTTGATATTTACACATTGGTTTCTATTTTCAAGGTAAGATTGAAATAGCCTTAGTGAAGAATTTTTTAAAAGCTAGTTTACCTATAAGAATATTATGAGATACGCAGTCGAACGCTTTAGAGAGGTCACACAGTGTGATAGCTGTGTGTTTGCCCTCTTCAAGACCCCCGATTACGTCACCAACCACCTTCAAAGCAGCCTGGGTTTTGCTCCTACTGCCACGAAAGCCAAACTGGCACATTTGATTACTTATGTTCACATTTTCCGCCACCAATCTGAATATTATGATATATTGAAATGGTTTGATATGCTCCACTTAGGAGATTTGTTTTTAGCAATTATAATTACAGATTTGGACTGGGTAAAATAAAATTGTTTGTATTTTTAATTTTATTTACTTTACTCCAAAATAAAATCTTATTATGCCTTCTTTTGTATTTTATTTATCTGCAATTTTATTCTCATAACGCTAGCTCGGTAGACAATCAACTCCATTCAAACGGGTGAGTTCCTGATAATTTGTAAAATTTTACCTTAATGTGGTACGCCACTGTGTGCCCAAATTATTTCCGAATACGCAGTCGCAAATGTATACGCTGCTGTCAAAATTTCA
The DNA here is from genome assembly GCA_940337035.1 of Agriotes lineatus. Taxonomy (NCBI): domain Eukaryota; kingdom Metazoa; phylum Arthropoda; class Insecta; order Coleoptera; family Elateridae; genus Agriotes; species Agriotes lineatus. The sequence goes on along the minus strand of CALNHX010004916.1, from coordinate 73,234 downwards.
CAAAGTAGTTTGAATCTGGCAGTAAGCGTTGTTGACTTTAAAATTCAAATTTGTGAACATAGGAACAGGTATTTTATTTAAATTGTAGTGCTTTGGCGGTTATAAATATCATTTGTTTTAGGAATTAATTTGTCTTATGACGTCAGAAGCAACCCCGTTCGAATTTTAACAATTGTTAATCTTTACCTAACCTCACAACTGAACTTTGGTTAATAATTTGAAATACGCCCTCGCTGGCTACTTTAATACACTTGTATATTGTTCAGTAAGGTTTGCTCTCGTAGTCGTACAAATTTCCAGAAGCTAACGCGTTACTTTTAGTTAAAAACTGTACCTTGAGATTTGAGATGGTGCGCTACAACCCTCGGAAAAGTGCTCCAACTGGAATCTGCCACTCCAATAGTCTTCTCCGGTGCTGTTGCTGCTATACGGTCTCGTACAGTCCTCCCTGATGCGCTGCAGTCAAAATTCCGGGCCCGGCCTCGAAAGTGCTTTTTGTAAAAATTTATTTTTTTGTTGGGGAAAAAGCTACCCACACTCTCACAGAAGCTCTGACTCGTGTTCAACACCATGGTATAATTTTTTATTGGTAAAATGGTATTTTATTATGTAAAAACTTTAATTATAAGGGAGCACAAAACTACATGTCAATTTTATAATTTATTCAATTGTTATCTGATGATATCCGTTATAAACAAATGCTAATCTAATAAATATAAAAACGGAAATTAACCAAGTTCAAATCAGTTACTTTTTAAATTAAATTTTCTTACAAATTATTAAGTTGAAACATTTCGTATATCTAAAATATTGTCTACGTTTATAATAGTCAAAATATCTCTTTGCGCCACTACACATTTTATTATTTGCGTTGCTTTATTCACTCGCGTAATTGAACTGATTAGTTTTAAGAGTTCACTTTCTTCAAAAATGTTTTTCGGTGTCCAACTGTTTTCTTTTCACTCGTTTTTTCCCTTGTGTTGCTGTTTGCTTTTTCCCTTGTTTTATCATGTCATGTCTGCTTCTCACAATTGCTATTTTATGCTTTTATGCATGCCTTCTGAATTGCTCGTTGCAACATTATTATTTTTCTGGCTTATACCTTTTAAGATTGTTCACAAATTGTACTTAATTAGCTATATTAAAATCTACGCTTCGATGACCTGCACATAGCAAACCTTTTTGTGATTATTTATTTTTTTCTATAGCACATGTTAAAGTGTGCTTTTATCAACTCAAAACAAAAGGTCAAGTTTTACTTTAACCGCAAGGGTAGATAAAGTAGCACTTTAACATCAAGGATAGATAAAGTAATTTAATTTTCTAACTTTTGTTTAAATTAAATATGACAGCTTCGTATTATCGTGGTAACCCAATCTAGCTACTGACATTTTGAAATGTCATTATTTCTTTTGAAATTGTTAAAGTTCTTGCTATAGAAAAAAATATTGTATTATACACGACGATAACGTTATTTCTATCCACTCTTGAATCATTAACGTCTCGACTTCGTCTCGACGTTAAACGATTCACTCGTGGATAAAATTTAACTTTATCGTCTTGTATAATAAATTACTATTATTTGGTTTGGCTATTCATTCTGCCCAAACCTAATAATTAATTAATTTGAACTTTGACTTCAATCCTGTGAAAAACCAAGCTGTCCCCTTTGCTTTCCTTAATCAATTAATTTATTTTAATACAAGCATCTCTTTTTCAATGCAGTTACTGAATGACATTTTAACTTAGCATTGCAGCTAGATAAAACACCCCAACTCTGTGCTTAGTGACTAAATTTTCAATCTGTACTGCAAGCAAAGCAGAGCCGTAGGGCCTAAGACCATTGCAATATATCACTGGAATGGGAAAAATCCTATTACTCATGATACCACATACAACTATGGGTTTCATATACAAAAATACAATTTTATGGTATAACTCAAATTTCAAAACTGTTTTAAATAACCGACTAGCCACTGCATTCGTATCGAAAATGTGCCAAAAGAATGTCAAATTACTTTTATCTATTTTTATAGATAAGGGGATATGGTCACAAAACGGTAAATCGAAAAATTAAATTTTTGTTTATAACTCGAAAACAAAAGACGGTAGCCCATTCTGGTTTCCACCATTAAGTTTTTCTCAAAAATAGAGCGAGGATGGGGGCCACTTTTCCATATCTCCTATAGTTCTCGAGATTCCGTATGAAAACATCGAAATTGCCCCAACCTGTACACTCTGCGACAGCGACCGCGCTTATTCAGGAAAATAAATTTGAGCCCGCTTAGTAAAAGAAACGATAATTAGGTATTGTAGGTATCGAAATGTTAAGAATTTGCTACGTCTTACAATGTCTATGACGTATTCTAAATTTCTACCCATTGAGTTTTCCGTCGGAATTTTAATGTCTCTAATGTTTTCTAGCGGAAGGCATGTTGGGTTAAAATCACAGAATTGGTTAAATTGCTAGTTATCCGTATACAAATTGGTGGCGGAAAATGTGAACATCGGTAATCAAATGAGTTAGAATACAGTTTATGGGCTTTGTAAGCGTTCGACAGAAATAAACATATATAATTTAAAATCTAGTATCCTAGGATTCAGTGTTTTCTGAAAACAAAACACCTTGATTCTGCGTATACTAGATGTCAATTGCATATTACTCTATTCTGTCTAACACATACAAAACGCATAAACTGTATGCTAGCTCATTTGATTGTCGATGTTCACATTATCCACCACCAATCTGAAGAGTTCAATTCCACAGTAATTGAAAAGAACGACTTTTTGCATTTTGGGATACTGGTACTGTTATATAGTTATGCCAGTCGATTGGTATTTTTTTAAGTTCTACTATTTTTTGAAAAAGTTTATGATTTTTGGTTATTAGTACTAGTTGGCTACCATATTTAATAGTTCATTACGAATTTCATTTTTTCCAGGTGCTTTTATGTTTTACTTCGACACGAAGTGTACGAAGTATTGAAATTCCCTCATATCGAAAACCACTCTGAGTCAAATATCTCTAAAATTCGAGCCAACCGACTAATGTACCCACTATATCAAATCTCCGTCTCGGCGGTGCGGATCTTTTGGTGAAGAGCCAGCCCTCTAGATCCCTCCCCAGTATTGGGGGGTGCCTAAACGTGCTGTGCGGGGGATGTATGTTCGTATGTGTACACGATTCCGCTCGCCAGGAACCTTCCTGAAGTCTTGGATCGTTTTCATACGATAGGTCGTCCGAAAATGAAGGCAACATCAACTTTTGAGCTATGGTCGTTGGCAAAAAAAAAATTTTTTTGTCTTTTTTTTATAAATAACTGGTTCATAGCATTTCATTGTATTAGCGAAACGGAGTAATGCTGAGTATCGAAGTATTCTTGGAAAGCACGGAAGGGCGCTTTTCTTGGGTGGGGGGTACCGTATATTTTCAGCTTGGTATTGGTGTTAGTTATTTCTACTTCAGTTAAATGTAATTGTTGCTGATATTCTTGTTGATATATTGATTGAATGTAAATAGTAGTTGTAATTGTAAATAGTAGTTGGTAAATATAGTAAATAATCCATAAATACAAATAGTTGGAAATACTGGTTCTTATTTTAATACGTAAATCATCTTGTTACATCCAAAACGAACTTTTTATTCCTTCGAGCCTAAAAACCCTTTACTAGCGTATCTAATAAGATAAATCATGCATGTTTTTCTAACACCTGTCTATAAAATTGTACTTTTTTTAAATCGGCAGTGAAGAACGTCGAAATCGTCATCAAAATGCGAGAAATCGGTAGTGAAGTAATCTATTGTTTTACGACAATTTGTAGGCGGCGGAGCGATAGGTAAACGTCAAAATAATCTACAAAAGTTGGTTAAAATGTTGTAATTTCGATTTCTCGATTTAGAAAAAACAATGCAACCCTCAGCACTCAAGTCCTTTTTATCCCACATTAGTGATAAAAAGGTAAACTTCAGTGTCTTGGTATACAAACTACTATTATCTACTAACATCTCGTTGCTAAAGTAACACTTTATTGACAAGGGTGGATAAGTAACTAAGTAAAGCAATTAATTTAAATGCCAGTCAATATTTTTGTAATGTGTAAGTTTAAATTGCAATTAAAAGAAACTTTTTTTGTAGGTGTTGGAAACAGTTTTGCATGTCACACAAAAATATTTTTTCGACAACCGTCAAAAAAAGGAGACATTTGCCCAAAATGGGATATGTATTTACGTTACCATTGAAGACGTGAAAAAAGGCATTTTGCGCACTAGAGCGCCAAAAATTTTTGCGCACTACAGCGTGAAACAATATTAATATTCTTGTTTGACGGTTGTAGAAAAAATATTGTTTGTATTACGATCACGAAATGTTTTAGAGCGTTCGAATGACTTTTTTGACTCGGCTATCGCCTCGTCTAACATTCTCACGTTGTAAAATCATAAATTTTGCGCACTTAATACAAAAATTACATTTTCCAACTCATACAATTATTGAGGTTTTCCTAATTAAAATTTGAACTTAATATTTCCAAAAAACTTGACACTTGTCAGCTTGACACAATGATATCATTAGTTACCAAAGTACACTGTGTTACTTCCTATGGTTTTTTTATTTACAAAAACCACAATTTATTCCCTAGTGATTAATAGTAATTTACGATACAAGTGCGTAAAGCCAGTCTTTAGTCACGAGTGGGGCAGAGTTAAAACGCGAGTGAGCGAGCGTATAAAGCCCCGCGAGTGACTAAAGATGCTTTACGCATGTGTATCGTACAATATTTTATCTACGATGGAATCTACAAAACACGGTAAATATAAGAAAAATATTTAAATGTAAATTGCAAACGGTCGTAATCTTGCGTGGTTAAAAATTTTAAGACCGTTGCTACTGACGACGTGCCGAATGAAATCTTTTAAACTCGTTGCTACTGATGACGTATACTAATGAAAATATGTTATTAAACAGTCGTTTTACAAACTTAAAACTGCCAACTAAACGTCAATTTTACACTGTCGTAGATAAAGTAAATTTTATCCACTATTATCATTAAAGTATTACTCTAGCAACGTGGCTTTAGTGCATAAAGCACTTACAACTTTATAGGTAGGTATTGGAAAGTAGTTATGTACGTAGCCAAGTGAGATAATTTTCCAGAATCTAAAAATCTCTTTTTCTACGACCACTACTAAAAGTAGGCCTTTTAGCGCTAGCTTTTTTCACTAAAAGTGACATTTTATAATTTATAATTTAGAGTGTTAAAAGTGAAATCACCTGTTTACTTTTAGCCCATGTGCTAAAAGTAAATAGCTGGTGTGGAATTTAGAACTGGAAGTAAGGTTGTAAAGTTATTCTAGTTACTTCTTGCGTTAAAGGTAAAGTGTTTTTTAAATAATTAAAGCGTTATGTAAAGAATAAAGTAAAATGTGTACATTTACAATTACCTTTGATAACTGACTTTGACAGCTACTGGCTCCAGAAACATTCACCTGCGCGTCAAGGTCATCTCTTTATTATGACATAAATTAATAACAGTAAATATAAGGCCGTAGAAAAAATATTGTGTCGAAACTCGTGCTAAAAGTGTTATTACACTCGACATGTTATTAAACTTAGCCTTCGGCTTCGTTTTATAATTTTCATATCTCCTGCATAAACGGCCACTTTTAGCACTTGTTGCACAAATAGCTATTATTCACGTGTAGCATATAAAACTTTTTCCAATACTTACAATTAATTGTATAACTAAGTTTTAAAATTGAATAAATAATTTTAAATATATAATCATAGTACTTGGGTTGTGTACTAGTTTCCATGGTAACATGTTTGTATTTTTAAGTTGCTATAGATTATTAACTGCTTTATTCACTAGTGAATAAAGTAACTTTCTTGTCCATCCTCATCATTAAAATGTTGCTTTACCATGAAGTTTTGCACAGACACAATAGAGCTGTATAAATAGGCATTGGAAAAGAAAATTACTTCACTACTATAGCCAAATTCTCCTGAGAAAATATAGGGAAACAGATAACAAAAACGTAAGTGTATCTAAAAAAATTTAGGCACCATTCCGCTACCGACTGAGCTTACAAGAATCTTACTGGACAAATGCTCCAAAAAAGCCGCGACTTTAAATATTTCCAACAATTTCAAGACTTTCGACTACAATATATTTTTCAAAATGTATGTTTGCCTAATCTTTTTATTGACTTGTAACCCGACCACGTCAATCGTGTTGCAATAAAAATAATTAAAATTCAACATTATTCAATTACTAAATAAATACGTATATGGAAGCCCGAAATTTCTATGAAAATGTGCTTCAAAAAAAGTTGGGCGTTATGACCAAAGTCGAAGTTGGGCGTTGTGAGCAAAATCAAAATTGGGCGTTGTGACCAAGTTGGACGTTGTAACCAGAATCAAAGTTGGGCGTTGTGACCAAGTTGAGAGTTCTGACCAAAATCTAAATCGGGCGTTGTGACCAAGTTGGGCGTTGTGACCAATATCATTTTTGGGAGTTATGACCAAGTTGGACGTTGTAACCAAAATCAAAGTTGGGCGTTGTAACCAAGTTGGGCGTTGTGACCAGAATCGAAGTTGGGCGTTATGTCCAAATTCTGAGTTGGAGTTTGTGACCAGTGGGCGTTGTGTCATAGCCCCGCACAAAAGCAAAAATCAGTATCGATTGGACACTTTGTCGCTTGTTAGGTTATTTGCAGTTTTCAGTTTGCATATTATAACCATTCTTGATGACATAAACACATCCATCTGACATAATTTAGCTGTCTTTTCGTTAATTACCTGCTGTAAGAGATGTTAATTACTTGACATTGATTAACTAAAAATGTAAGACTTATAACCCATTCACGATGTTTTCTCCTCCCAGCAGGCTATGTTGAGGTGACATTCTTGTTGGTACGCATGCGAAATAACTAGACATTATTACTAGAGTGCCTTGATGATAATATGTCAGATATGTAACAGAAGAGAGTGTGGCCATGATTGTCAATCTGTTTTAGGTTATGAGTTTAAGTCAATCAAAATGAACGTCATCACATCACAAGTTCTCATTCTGACAAGTAGTAATTCTTTACATGCAAAGCATTTTGTATTTCTCAAAATGTTTTAGATGAAAATGTCTACATGTTTTTTGAGTAAGTGTAGCAATTTTTCAGAGACTGGTTATGCTCTATTTGATTTTCCCACCCTTTATGTAACGCTAATGTCCTCCAGATAGTGACAGATATACACCTTTGACAATAGTCTATCTTTCTTGTAATGTTAGAAAAAGAATACCATATCTGCGTCTTCGTTTATTTGACAATCGTGACCACACTCTCCTCTGCTACAAATCTGACATACCTATCATCAGGCACTCTAGACATTACAAAATTAGCTTATGTTGTTTTCAATTTGTGGTTATGATTTTTGAAAGCCTGCACTGTGCTAATTGAATGTTTAGCTTTTTTCGTAAATGTTTGGTCAATAAAGCAGTTGTAAAAAAGTCAGTTTTTTCATGTTACAGTTTGACTTCTATCACAATTCATACTTGCAACCTAATAAAAACATATAACAGCCTACTGGGAGCAGGAAACATGGTGAATGGGTTATATGTCTTTCTTTCCACGGCAAAACCTAGAATGTAAATTTATTGAATCTCATCATGTTAGTGTTTAAAAAATGATTAAGCATCGCAGTAACAAAAAAACATAAAACTTAGTTTTTGCACTTCCTGGACTAAAGTTGATACTTTAGTCCCCGTAAACAGGGACTAAAGTAGCTCATTTAATCCCTAGGGACTAAAGTAAAAATGATACCGTAACTATGGTAAATTTATGTACACACGAGGTTAGTAGGTTAGGTTTTGTTTGTCATTTGACACACACTGACGCAAAACTTAACCTGCAAATATACTGACAATACACTTCAGTACTGCCAACTGATTCAGGCTATTCAGGAGCTGCTGCAATTCAGTTTTTAATAAATTGTAATTGTCAGTTTCCAACTTGTCAGATTCCAAATTTTGGAAATGTTTGATGATAATGTTCCCAAAAGTGCAAAAAATAGCGTATATACCTCGGGACTAAAATGCTTAAATCCCTTGAGTGGTTGTCGCCCTCGGGCTTCGCCCTCGAGGCAACAAACTCCACTCGCGGGATTAAATGGTGCACTTTAGTCCGTCATGATATTATATACTATTTGCACTTCCGGGACTAAAGTTGATACTTTAGTTCCCGTAAACAGGGACTAAAGTAGCTCATTTAATCCCTAGGGACTAAAGTAAAAATGATACCGTAACTATGGTAAATTTATGTACACACGAGGTTAGTAGGTTAGGTTTTGTTTGTCATTTAACACACCCTGACGCAAAACTTAACCTTCAAATCTCTAATTTGACATATACTGACAATACATTTCAGTACTGCCAACTGATTCAAGCTACCCAGGGCCTGCTGCAATTCAGTTTTTAAAAAATGTTAATTGCCAGTTTCCAAATTGACAGATTCAAAATTTTGGAGTTTGATAATAATGTTCCCAAAAGTGCAAAAAATAGCGTATATACCTCGGGACTAAAGTGCCTAAATCTCTTAAGTGGTTGTTGCCTTCGGGCTTCGCCCTCGAGGCAACAAAATCCACTCGCGGGATTAAATGGTGCACTTTAGTCCCTCATGATATAATATACTATTATTAAATGTAATCAATCGTATAAAAATAAATCAATCTGTCTCTAATAAATAATGATTCTAATTTTAAACAGGCAATTGTAATGGTATTAAATCACTTGGTTCCTAATAAAATGAACATCATGATTTTGTCGTCCAAAGTTCCTGATGATATTGTATATGATAAAACCGAATCATGGTTGAAAACACAGTATACAGATAGAGGTAACACTATTAAATCTGCAGTGTTTGCATGCTTTAACACAGTTAATCCATAGATATTCCACAAAGCTGGATGGATAGTTGGGAAAAGGCTAAACCCTTACCGGAATTTGCAATGCCCCAGCCAAATCCATTTCTGACTGAGGACTTTTCTATACTACCAAAAGAAGCAGATATTTCCGAGTATCCAGAAAAAATTCTGCAAGACTCTGTAATCGAACTATGGTATAGGAAAGATCAAAAGTTTGAACTTCCCATGGCTTATTATTTTTATTACCTTCTTACTCCGTTAGCAACAGATTCGGCAAAAAGGTAATTAAGTGCCTGCAATCTTGATAAATCTAACATAAATAATTTTAGTGTATGCATGTTGCAAATGTTTGTAGATTTTCTAAATATGAACTTAGCTGAAGAAGGTTATCCTGCACAATTAGCTGAGTTGTCGTATTGTATACTATGTTGTGAAAAGGGCATCTGCCTGAACATTACCGGTTACAATGAGAAATTACCTGTAAGATTTTTTTGTCGTTAATAAGGTAGAACTATGTACTTATCAATTGTTTTTAGGTGCTTATAAAAATGATCGGACAGTATCTTAAAACTGTTAGCAGCACTTTAACTATAGAAATATTTGAAGCCACTAAAGAGGAGCAGACTAAGAGTTTCTATAATGACTTCTTAAATCATTTCATTCTTTGCCAGTACGTATCATGTGTTAAAATTAATTTAAATTAATGCTTTGCTATTTTATAGAGATCTGCATTTGTACTTACTGCAGAACAACTATTTTTCTTTGTTAGAAAAGCACTCTGCTATGTCTGAGATAACTTTTGAAATGATGAAATCATTCTCAGAAGAAGTTTTAAGGAATTTGTACATTCAAGGGCTGGTTCAGGGTAATGTTACCAGTGCTACAGCTTTAGAAACAACAAGGTCTTTTTTGCGGGAATTGAACTGCTCGCCACTGTTGCCAGAGCATTATCCCAAGGTATTTATACTTTTTTATAAGTAATTGATGCATTTACAGCTATCTACAGCAATGTCTTTATTCAGATAGAATTTGATTATCTGTAGTGTTTTTTTTATGTATATACCACCTCGTTTTGAATTTAGGATACATTTCTGGAAAATGTGACGCAAAGCGAATCATTTTCTCATATACAAATACAGTGAAATCTCTCATAACGGACACTATTAAGCGGACCCTTCTATTAAGCGGACATTTTGCTTGGCACAGTCGGGAACCAATGTAGTTTAAATGCAAGGGCGTCTCCGTTAAGCGGACTCTCTGTTAACAGGACGCCGACAGAAAAATTCTGGAGATTTTGAAATATTTCCCTCTTTTAAGACGGCATTGACAGTCCCACTGAGCCACCGCCATCAACTAAGAAAATGCGCTGTGGTCCCACTGCAGCCAGCGGTTACCACTGCCAACCACTATACATTTAAACATTTACCTACATTTTTACCGCTAGTAATATATGAGGTTATGTACGTAGATGTTTTATTTATTTTGCAAATTAGAAATGTGGGTATCTTCAGATAGTTCTAATTCAGAGAGGGAAGAAGTGTTAAGAAACTGTTATATTTGGAAAAAAAATAATCAAAAGCAGCGAAAAGTGTGGGTGCGAGAAATATTTTTACACAGAGAGCAGCTCGGAGAATATCACCAACTGGTGCCACAATTATTTAATGATGAAGAGAAGTTCTACAGTTACTACAGCATGAACCTACATTGTTACAATTTATTAGTATCAAAGGTCAAACCTTTATTTTCTTCCCGTAGTACAAATTGCCGTGTAACAATTAGTTTTGAAGAACGACTTGCATTGAAATTGAGGCAGTTTTATGATTCACTTTTATTATTTATATATTTTTTTTTTTTTTAAATTTTAAGTTGGCGTAATCTGTACGATATTCGGCCAGCGCAAAGTGTGTTGACAGATGTATCTAAGTATAGTAGGTAAAGGTACTGTTGTAATAACACCTTACTCTTTATCTATTTATATTTTTAAGTTAGTGTTTGCAAAAAAGTTTACTAGAAGTTGATATATTTCCATTTTATTAGAGTGTAGAAGGACGCGTATGTCAATAGGCAGTTGGATACCTATATCCAGTAATTCCTTAATTAATGTTTCTCTTGCAATAGAGTACAGAGGGCAATTAAGAACAATATGGTTTAAATCTGATACGCTGTCTATGCATGTATGGCAGTAGGGATTGTCTATTACGTTGATCTTATATAAGTGTGCGGGAAAACATCCATGTCCTAGTTTTAACCTTGAAATGGTGGAAGAAAATTGTCGATGGCTATTAAAGTAGGCTAATGAGGTAGAAAGCTCTGAGTGAATAAATGTATATTGCGTGGACGAATGATTAGCAAATTCTTCCCATTTGTTTTTAAATTCACACCTTAGGTTATGTTTAATTTCTACATACAAATCGCTACTTGGAACCATTATATTTAAATTTTCATTTGGTGATTTAGCTAGTTTATCCACAGTTTCATTTCCAGGAATTCCAGCGTGTCCTTTAGTCCAAACGAAAGCTACCCTGGTATTATTTGCATAATGTTCGTTGACTAAATTAATAATTTTAGCAATAAATGGGTTCTCCAAATTTTTAAAATTGTGTAGGTACATCAATAGCTTCTAGAACAGATCTTGAATCTGATGCGATTATGATATGTGAGGAGTTATTTTTACAATATCGGAGTCCCTCCATTATAGCAGTAGCTTCTGCAGTATATACAGAGGCCTGTTTTGGGAGATTATAGGATTTTTGGCAATTAGTCGACGGAATGTAGAATGCACAGCTAGTGTTATGTGGTGTTTTAGAACCATCTGTGTAAATTACAACAGTATTGGTGGTATCCCAACGATTGATAAATTCCAAAAATAATTTTCCATTCATTGACCTCATATCACTATATTTTGGAAAATATACTTCATATTTACACCATAAGTATTCATATCTTAAGGTAGTAAATATTGAAACATTGCTACAATATTTATCTAAACACGCAGTAGAAAAAAATGCTTCAGCTAATGGGGGCAAATTTTTCTTATTCCAAAATTTATTTGTAAGAGTTAGAGGAGCTAATGTTGCAATTCTGTTTATCAAATACTTATCTGGACTTGATCTGAGCTTTATAACATATTTAGCAGATAAATATCGCCTTCGTAGGTCGAGCGGAGGTTCTTGGGCTTCTGCTAGCATAGGTAGAATAGGAGAGGACTTCATTATTCCTAAGCATATTCTTATGGCTCTGTATTGACATCGATCTATTAGTTGCAGAGTTGTATTACAAGCGGAACCATAAAATATACTACCGTAATCTAGAATAGACCTTGTATACGTTTTATAGAAGGTTAACGCAATAGATGGTGCTGCACCCCAATATGTTTTTGTTACTGCTCGTAAGAGGTTAAGTCCTTTTTCGCATCTATCTACGGTGTACTTTGCTTGTTCTCTCCACAGTAATTTTTTATCTAATATAATACCTAAATATTTGGTACTATTGCTAACAGATAATGTACTTCCTGATAAAACTATTTGGGTCATAATACTGACCAGTTTTTAAAACTTGTATAATAGATATGGGGCAATCGGAGACTCTTGCCGCTCTGCGTTATTCAGATTCAGAGTTAGACATAATCGGATATCAGTCATCGTTGATGACATGTTCACCTTACTTTATGATGGTCTTGTTTCTACATATTTGCAGTTTCCCGACAAACAAAGATTTCAAAAAATTACCAACGATTTTTTTATTAAAAAGAAATTTCCAAATTGTGTCACCGCAATTGACGGCAAACATGTACGGATCCACAAACCGTTTAACTGTGGCTCACCATATTACAATTATAAGCTATATCACTTAATTGTTTTACTAGCAGTTGTTGATGTAAATTATAAGTTTACGATGATCGACGTAGGCAGCTATGGCAAAAACAGTGATGGTGGAATTTTGGAGCACTCACAATTTGGAAAGTTACTTTACGCAAACGAAATGGGTTTACCAAAAAACAAGGCATTTGATAATACAAATGAGCCATTACCATTTGTTTTTGTGGGTGATGAAGCTTTCCGTTTAACCGAGTATTTGATGAAACCATTTCCTCGACGCGATTTAGACAACAGTAAACGAAGATACAACTACCGGCTTTCATATGCTCGACAGACTGTTGAGTGTGCATTTGGTATTTCAGTGTCTAAATTTATATAAAAGTAGATAAAATAATTAAAACTGCATGTGTTTTGCATAACATGGTCCAAACAGAAGAAAATATTGTGCATGAGAATCCGACAGCAGTTAATACAACAGGTAGCGCATTTGAAGCTATACTCTGTTCACTATAGTCCCGGACTGTCAATGTCAAAATCCAATTAAAAACAATCCTTTATATCATGGTTAATACTTTTAAGTCAAGCTATGGGTAACTAGAAACAATTAATTAAGCTACTAATGTCAAAACTATAAATTATAGGTTATATTTCGAACTGATTTAAGCAAAAACAAATAAAAGTTGCCAGGTAACAAAAACCCAAATTTTCAAAAGTACGCTTTTGCGTTGTCCAACCTAGTAGTAACAAAAAAACCAATAGAAATTCAATAGCGTTACCATAAAATGTCATTTTTGACAATCCGAGATCATAGTGAACAGAGTATATTGGAAGCATGGGTCGATCAAATGTGAACCAATCCACCCGTACAGCCAGGGACATCAGGAAAAAGTTTTGTGACTATTTTAGTGGTACAGGGTCTGTGGAATAGCAAGATGCATTAATCGAAGTAAATGATAGCAATTTGATATATCATTTTACAATTTCGCAAATTTGCTAGAGGCAACTTATTCATGTCCAACAACAAAAGGATCCATTGGTAACTCGAAATGGGGTTGTATATCACAGGAGAGATATTAAAAACACCAAACCTTCCCCATGTATCACATTTAATAAATGCTAGGTTAATACAGTAGCGACATGTTTCGACTAAAAAGTCATCATCAGGCTAACTACAATTAATATTATAAATTAGTAAATTAGAACCGTTAAGAGGCGAGAACTTACATGTTAAAACAGTAGTTTAAAAGATAAAACCATAATTAAGCAAATCAGAGATGAACTTTGAAGAGGTGCATGTGTGAACCATATGTGTCGAGTCACATGGAAAATTAAGGACCTAGTCGGTCGTGAAGGCGCAAATTACATGCTAAAAAACAATCTAATTAGTAAAAAAAATAGCGTAATCAAAGGTAAAACTTACGGGAAAATCTTAACAAACTAGTTGAAAATAATTAAAACCTATTTAAGGCATATTTAAAAACCAAATTAAACTATCATCCATCGTGAGGCGTAGTAAGACAGAGAATGCCCGGAAATCGAGCAAATTTGAAAATTTAACCTAGCCGGTAAACAAGAAAACTGTAACAATAATAAAACTTTCGTAAACCAGGTGACAACATTAAGAACTAACGCAAGAATAGCAAATCGTGGTTTAAGTTCAGGACTTCGTTAAGAGATGACTGGGGGTTGGAATTATGATTTTTAAGAATTTCTTTAGTTTCCAACAAATTCAATTTAAGCCCCTTATTGCAGACATGAAGGATGTCAAAATTGGTGGAGGAATTGAAGGAATGGCAGGAGTCTAAAATATGATTGGCAAAAGCAGATTTTGAAGGAGAAATCGCTAAGTTGTTGTTTTTAATACAAGTGAGGTGTTCTTTGAATCTAGTTTTAAACTTCCTACCCGTCTGGCCCACGTAAGAAGCGTCGCAGTCTCCACAATTTAGTTTGTATATACCTGACTGATCTAAAATGTTGATTTTATCTTTAGTATTAACCAGGTAAGATTTGACATTCTGTTTGGAGGAAAAGGAAATGTTTAAGTTGAATTGTTTGAAAATATTCTGGAATTGGTGAGAACACGGACCAATGTAAGGGAGAGAATAATAAATTTTATTAGAAGTTATTGTAGGAGTTAAAGTGGTATAAAGTTTAAATTTATAAGACGAAAAAATTTTTTATTTTGAAGTTTTTTAATAAGATCAAAAGGGTAACCATTATTAAAGGCAATCTGATAAATAATTTGAAGTTCACTATTAAACGAGCACTGGTTAAGCGGTAAGTTATAAAGTCGATTAAAGAAAAACCTGAAGGCAGCCATTTTGTGTGACATAGGGTGAAAAGAACAAAATGGAATAACATTGTCTGTAGTAGTAGGTTTTCGGTAGATACCAATGGAGAGAGAATGATCGTTCCTAGAACTTTATACCACTTTAACTCCTACAATAACTTCTAATAAAATTTATTATTCTCTCCCTTACATTGGTCCGTGTTCTCACCAATTCCAGAATATTTTCAAACAATTCAACTTAAACATTTCCTTTTCCTCCAAACAGAATGTCAAATCTTACCTGGTTAATACTAAAGATAAAATCAACATTTTAGATCAGTCAGGTATATACAAACTAAATTGTGGAGACTGCGACGCTTCTTACGTGGGCCAGACGGGTAGGAAGTTTAAAACTAGATTCAAAGAACACCTCACTTGTATTAAAAACAACAACTTAGCGATTTCTCCTTCAAAATCTGCTTTTGCCAATCATATTTTAGACTCCGGCCATTCCTTCAATTCCTCCACCAATTTTGACATCCTTCATGTCTGCAATAAGGGGCTTAAATTGAATTTGTTGGAAACTAAAGAAATTCTTAAAAATCATAATTCCAACCCCCAGTCATCTCTTAACGAAGTCCTGAACTTAAACCACGATTTGCTATTCTTGCGTTAGTTCTTAATGTTGTCACCTGGTTTACGAAAGTTTTATTATTGTTACAGTTTTCTTGTTTACCGGCTAGGTTAAATTTTCAAATTTGCTCGATTTCCGGGCATTCTCTGTCTTACTTCGCCTCACGATGGATGATAGTTTAATTTGGTTTTTAAATATGCCTTAAATAGGTTTTAATTATTTTCAACTAGTTTGTTAAGATTTTCCCGTAAGTTTTACCTTTGATTACGCTATTTTTTTTACTAATTAGATTGTTTTTTAGCATGTAATTTGCGCCTTCACGACCGACTAGGTCCTTAATTTTCCATGTGACTCGACACATATGGTTCACACATGCACCTCTTCAAGGTTCATCTCTGATTTGCTTAATTATGGTTTTATCTTTTAAACTACTGTTTTAACATGTAAGTTCTCGCCTCTTAACGGTTCTAATTTACTAATTTATAATATTAATTGTAGTTAGCCTGATGATGACTTTTTAGTCGAAACATGTCGCTACTGTATTAACCTAGCATTTATTAAATGTGATACATGGGGAAGGTTTGGTGTTTTTAATATCTCTCCTGTTATTCATGTCCTCCAGCAAACTTTCCAAAAAGAGCCGGTTTGCCGATTTCTCTTTTCTTTGTGGGCGATTTTGTATCGAGTCCAAATATGTGATAAAAGACTCGTCCACAGGATTAAGCTTTCGCTTCTTATTAATGCTTTTGGAACTGCCCGGAATTCTGGGGTGGCAGCCTCGCTTAACGGAGCCGTTTCTTCTCTGTCTGGCTCTTCGACCTCCTCATCAGAGACATTCCTTAAAATACTTCAAACTTAACATTTCCATTATCTTGTTTAACATTATTTTATAACTTACCAGAACCAGAAACCACCGTTTTAACTTCATTGATGGAGCCACAAGATGATGTTGAAGACGAAGATGGATTCACATTACTGCTGGTTGACCTTTCCGATAAAAACGGCTCACGAAACAACAGTCTGTCGTAGTAAACCTACTTCTTAGTGGGTTTACTTGCCGAGCCCGAAGGCACACATCGGACAAACCTACTTCGATACCCCGTTCTCATAATTTGCAATTTGTTCTTACATTGTTGGCCTAAAAATAAGAATAATATGCATAAAATGTATATATATTGCAATGGTCTTAGACCCTACAACTCAACTCTGATAGCATTGCCAAACTAATGGACATTTCACTAAAGCTCAGGGTAAGGTATTTTATATAACTGCAAAGCTAACACTTGAATTTAACAGGATGAATGCATTTGTAAAGAGATGCCAGGAATAGCAGAATAATTAAATAAAGAACGCAATAAGCAAAGCTCAATTCTCACAGGGATCTAAGTTGACTGTAAGATCAATTTAAAATAAGAGGTTTGTGCAAAGGTAATAGCCGAACTAAAAGAGATTATTAATTACAAAATGGATTGCAAAGGCAATAAAATGAAGCGTATAATTCAAGTAAACTTAGACAGTAAAATTTTGTCAGGGTTTTAAAAGAAAGGTATAAGAAGCTAGCTAAACCAATGAACGTTGCAACGAGCAGCTAAGAAGGCAGGCATTAAGGCTTATAACGGAAATTGTAAGAATCAGCAAGACAGGGTAAAAAGCGTAGAAAAGCAGACAACAGATGGACCAAAAATCGTGTGTAAAAGTAGACAGGTGAATTCGAAGGAAGCCTTGGTGCAGGAAGTACTCTAACTTAAATAATCAGTGCAGTGACGCGTGTGAACCATTAAAAGCAATTAATAAAACACGTGCAGTGGCGGTTAATTAGTTATAAATCTAAACAATTATATTAAGTATAAGAATTTTGTAAATAGTTTTAGTTGTAAGCAAATTTAGTGTTAAAAGTAATCAATTTGAACTTAGTCAATATCCGTTTTTTATTAATATTCCACTTGCAATTGTTTATGATGGATTTTCAAGGAGAACGAAAGAATAAATCGTAAGAATGAAATGTGCTGTTGTTGTATTGTTGTTGTATTTTTATTCATCATAATATACACCGTGGTGCTTAGATATGTCACAATTCCAGTTTAAATATAAAAAATATAAAAATAAAAATAAAAAAATACAATGCATTTACAGAAATAGTCAACTACAGATAAATACAGTAACAACAAAAATACTAAAGTCAATAAAACAAGACAGTCTTAATTTTCAACAAATCTGAAATCGGAAAGTTCATAGTAGACATTGGCCAGAAGATGTTTTTTAAGCTTAACTTTGAAGAGTTTTGTTGGGGCATTTTTGAGAGTACTAGGAAGCGAATTAAATAATCCTATTCCGAAATTATGTCGTTTAGTGGACGTTAGTCTCTGCTGCGGAACCTGTATATCGCCTCGACTGCGGGTGTCGTAACCATGGGCATCGCCGTTTTTTGTATAATCGCCATAATGTTCTTTTATGTATAATAGATTACAATATAGTATTGCTGACGGTAGCGTTAATATGTTATATTTTTTAAACAATGGTTTACAACTGTCTAACTGACTCGCTCCCGCCAACACTCTCAAGGCTCTTTTTTGTACAATGAAAATTTTTTTAATATGTGTAGAGGTACCCCAGTTTATTAGACCGTACGTCATTACACTATGAAATAATGCGTGGTATGCAGTAATGGCAGCATCTAAGTTTACTCGATTTTTTATTTGTCTAATTACATAAATTGTTCTTGATAACTTAATTGAAAGGTTGTCAACATGTGCTTGCCAAGTTAGTTTGTTATCCAAGGTAAGGCCTAAAAATTTGACGGTTTCACAGATATTTTGTTTATTTGAAAATAGTAAAGTGGTAGTTTTATTTTGGTTTAAACAAAGCTTATTTGCCTGGAACCAATCTGAGGCTTGGTTGATAATGTTGGTTTGTAACTGATTGACTAGAGTTTCATCTTCTACGTGGTTTGCAAAGGTCGTATCGTCTGCAAATAAAGTCGTGAAAACTGGGATGGCATTAGGCAAATCGTTAACATAGATTAAAAATAATAACGGTCCCAATACACTTCCTTGTGGGACACCATGTTGAATTGAAGACATCTGGCTATACTGACCTTTGCAAAATACACATTGAGATCTGTCAGATAAGTAGGATGACATTAGTTTTAGAGTTACTCCCCTGCAACCGTAATACTCCAGTTTATCTAGTAAAATGCTTTTTGAGACACAGTCGAACGCCTTGCTTAAATCAAGAAATAGTGCAAAGGAAGATTTTTTGTTTTCCAATGATTCTGTTATATAATTAATGAGATTCAGCACGGCTCCCGACGTGTTCCTTCCTTTTCTGAACCCAAACTGTCTGTCCGTAAAAATATGGTTGGTTTCAAAGAAATTTAGAATTCGAACTGCAATAATTTTTTCTATAATTTTGGCCAAAATGGGGAGAAGCGCAATGGGTCTATAATTGGATCTATCATCAATTTCACCCGATTTATATAGAGGTATAATTTTGGCTTGTTTCAATTTATTAGGAAATATGCCCGTCTTTAATATGATGTTTGCAATATGAGCTATCGGGGCAGATAAACATAAAACATTTTCTTTGTACATACAAACCGATTGATTATATAGGTCTAATGATTTTGACTTTTTTAATGCCTTTATAATATCTTCTACCTCGGATTCCTCAACAGCATATAAGAAGAGTGATTGTTCATTGTTTACTGGTAATTTCTTTAGATAAACACTGTGTGAGTACTTTGATGGGGGAATATTTGATAATAAATCGTCGGCTACATGCACAAAGTAGTCGTTGTGAGATTCTGGGGAAATCACACTTACCACTCCATTGCTATTGATATTGTTTACACCTTTTTTTATTATTCTCCATATTGTTCTTTGTTTATTATCAGACTCCAAGATTTCTTTACTGATTTTTTCTTTTTTTAATTTTAAGATTTTTTGTTCGTATTCGTATTTTTTTTGTTTAAATTCAGCCGATAGAAGATCATTATTTTGCAAGTTCAATTTCAAAATGTTTCCAAGACGATTTATTTCTTCCCTGGCCGAAACTATTTCTGGATTGGTAAACATAGAGGCATTTTTACGTTTGTTATTTGTATTAATTTTAATGGGAGGAAAAGATAAATCGTGATAATATGAAAAAACTTTATAAAAAGCATTAACTGCGCAGGTTGGGTCAGACTCTCTATATAATTCTACCCAATCTTCAGTTAAGAGGTAATTTGAAAATTTGATTCTATTTCTAGAACTTTTATTTGGTACGGTTTTGTAAACAGAGGTCGCCCGTTTTTGAATAGTGTTAAATTTAATTATTTGAGATTTATGATCAGATATGTGAAATTCAGCCACAGTTGCAAGTTGTGTTTCAAAATTTGTGAAGATGTTGTCGATACACGACTTGGAATTTTTTTGTACTCTAGTAAAGTCGGTGATATTTTTTTGTAATCCAAAAGAATGGAATATGTTAGTAATTTCGATGCTTTCCTTAGATTTAACTGCAAAATTTATATTAAAATCGCCACCAAACACTAGTTTACTATTTTTAAAATATTTAGATATTAAGTCAAGAACATGAGAAAGTTTATTTTTAAAGATATCGATATTACCACATGGTGAACGATATAAAGCCACCGCAACACAGTTCAAATCAGCAAGTTTAATGCCAGTGCATTCAAAATGTTTTTCACTGTTAAGTTCATTAATGAAATTTAATGATGTAAAAACGTGATCAGATCTAGTAAAAATGCATACTCCTCCACATTCACTCTCCAATCGGCAGTAGCAAGAAGCTAGATTGTAATTATTTGGTGTATATAAATGTTTTTCTCCATCCTTAAGCCAATGTTCACTAATCATCACCACGTCAAAACTTTGTTCAGTTAAGATGGATTCAAGATAATTGTGTTTGTTTCTAATACACTGAATATTTGCATGCAAAATAGTAATATTACTGGTGTTTTTATTACAAAAGAGAGGCACTGAATGTTTGTCAATGATAGAAGATACTTGCTCTTCTGGGCACGTCGATCGTATTAAAAATTTCGTTTTGGCGAGTAGTATTTGCCATGGCTTTCCCTGGATTGTTGTAGGCGTATTAGATGTTGGGAGGAGACAAATGATTTGTAGGTTGCAAGGTCCGCCGATGCAGTAGAAGATCCTATGCCATACGCTTCAAAGTACTTCTTGTATAATTGTTTTAGCGACTCCACTTTAAACGAATGTTTCACATAATAAATAACAGTTATCAGCATAAAAAGTATACAGTTTTACTGAGTGCATGTCCAAGGTGGTGTGGTAGCATTTGCAGTGATTTCTGCCACAAAAAAGTAAAAAGTTCTTCGAAGCTCCGTTACGATAACCTAGCAGCCGATGCAGCCCAAGCTCCGATCTCTGCGTGGAGCCAAGCGAGTCAACACAGCCCAGAGGGAAAGGTACCAGGTCATAGAGCAACCTTCTAAGAACGTGTCCCAGGAGTTACATTAGGATCAGCCCCAGCCCAAGAATTGCATCAGCGTCTCCTACAAGTTCCCGATTCAAGTTCGGTAGAGAACAGGTACCGTTTTGGCTAAAACTAGCTATGTTCGGTACGTAAAACTTATGTGTATGTAAGAAGAGCCAATACTTAAGACAATCCAAACATTTTCCATGGCGGTAAAGCAAGTGCAGCTCGCAATATAGGCCGATTCCATAATTTGAGGTTAGGCGAAGTTTGAACCCAAGCGACGCTTCGAAAAACAATTGAAAATTTGCCCGCGTCTCTTCGACGGGATCGACAATCAAATGCTGGAAGAACAAATGACAATTAATGCCGCCAAAACACCCGTATTCAAATAATTACCGGTAGAAACTTTGTTTTTAAGCCACTGACCGCTAACTTGCCAGCGAGATCCATTTTGGTGTAGCATTTGACCTAATTTCGAATATTTGCTTATGCGCATTAGAGCTAAGACGGAAAACAGATCCGTTTTCAAATAATTTGAAAAATTACACATTCAACCAGGAACCCAACTGAGAGGAGTGATTGCTTTACGAATGAGCTAGCGTTTATTTATGAATATTTGCAGGTAAATAGAATATAATAAAGGGCATATAGCCATTTATTTAGACAAGTCAAGTAAATACAACTCACTTTTAATCTTCTTAAAATTTATAGTACAAACAAAATAATTGCATTGTGGCTCTAATCAACAATTAATTAATTAATAAAATAAACAACGAGCACAACCATAGCAATATATATGGAAACTTTCTCAGGCCTTTCAGACCCATAGCTTTGTTATTTCTTTTCATCTCTTTCGGTCTTGGGTCTTGTTTCTCCAGTCTCTTACGTTGTTTGCCTCTAAATCTTCCTCCACTGCCTGTGTCCATCTTTTCCTTGGTCTGCCTTGCTTTCGTGTTCCTTGTGGAGTTTTACGTATCATTGTTTTTGTTACTGTCTACTGCTTGTCTTTCCATATACCCCAGCCAGCGCAATCTTTGGGATTTTATAAACTGTGTAACATCTGGTTCTCCGTATAGTCCGGCTAGTTCCTCATTGGTTCTTCTTTCCCAGCTCCCCTCTATTCCTTTTTGTTCCATATATCTTTCTCAGTATCTTAGTCTCCCATCTTTCCATTTTTTGTTGCGTGTTTTTGTTTAAAACCCACGTTTCGCATGCATATGTCAGGGTGGGCCGCACTACTGTTTTATACACTCTTAGCTTTGTGGTGATTGACACTTCTTTGGATCTTAGGATTTCACTTAATGCACCCGCACACTTTTCACTTTTTATTATTCTCGCGTTCACTTCTGCGTCCTCTTCGAATTTACTAGTTATTAAAACCCCAAGAAATATAAAGTTGCTCACTTTTTGTATACGGATCTTTCTACCGCCTTTTAGTTGTAGCTCCACATACACATTTTCTTTATCGAGCAGCGGAGCTGCTTCCACTACCATTAGTTTGTTTTTTCTTCGTTGATCTGTAGGGCCATTCTTCTAGCGGCTTCTTCCAGATTAGAAAATACTTGTTGTAGCTGTCTTTGCGTCCGGGATATTAGTGTGATATCGTCGGCATAGACCAAGCACTTTATTCATTATGGGCCCTGTCTTGTTTATTTTGCTGCTTCTTATTATCCTCTCCAGTACTAGATTGAATAATGCGGTCGATAGCGGATCTCCCTGCCTTAATCCTCTCTTCACTTTGAATTCTTGTGAGGTAGTTCCTCCAGCCTTTACCTTATTTTTTGTGTCCGTTGTTGTCACTGATACTAATCTTGTTAGCTTGTCAGGAATCTGCATTTCTTGCATCGCCTTGTACATCTGGTTTCTATCTACCGAATCATAAGCTTGTTTCAAGTCTATGAAAGCCACATATGCTGGTATTTTGTATTCTTAACAGCTTATCAAAATTTGCTTTAGTGTGAAAATCTGGTCTATTACTGAACGTCCTTTTCTGAATCCACATTGGTAGTCTCCTAGCCGGTCTTCTGCATATTTCTCTAGTTTTTGTTTTACTGCTGTAGCCAAATTTTATATGTTACGTCCAGCAGTGCTATGCCTCTATAATTACTGCACTCGGTTATGTCGCCTTTCTTGTGTATGGGATTTAGTATTGCCATTTTTCTGGCTTCAGGTATCGATTCGTTGTCCCATGCTTCTTTTATAAGCTCGTAAATTTTGAGTTGTAGCTTTTCGCCTCCATACTTGCGGAGTTCTGTCGTTATACCATTTTCACCCGGGCTTTTGTTGTTTTTTAGGTTAATTATTATATCTGTTATTTCTTCTCTTGTCGGTGGAGGTATGTCGTCTTCCTCTCTTACCCCATTTGTTGGTTCGTTTTCCTTTGTCTCCTCTTCCATTTCTTCTTGATTCTCTGTAGTTTGGCTCAGCACTCTTTCGAAATATTCTCTCCACCTCTCTGCCACCTCTTCCTCATCCGCAATCAGCTTTCCTGTCTTACCTTTGCAGTATATTGGTTTACTTTTACTTTAGGACTTCACCTTTCTTTTCTTTAACTCTTGGTAAAAGTTCCTGATTTCCCTGTTTTTATATCTTGCTTCTATCTCCCTTATTTCATTTTCCTTCTGCGCTCGCTTTGCAGCTCTACAAGTTTGTTTTGCTTTCCTTTTTTGCTCCTGCTTCTCCTGTCGCTAGCATTTTTTCTCTAAGCCTTCCTCTTTTTGTTAACTCGTCTCTGCATTTTTCGTCGAACCATATTGTTTTGTTTTTTGCGGTTTGTTTTTTCAGCGTACTGTTAGCCGCCTCCGTTATTATTCTGTTCATTTTCTGCCATGTCTTCGTTTATATCCTCATTGTCGTACCTTTCTTCTATTAATTTTTGGTATTTGTCTCGCGTTTCTATGTTTTGTAATACTTCCATGTTAAGCTTTTTCGTTTGTTTCTTTTCTTTTTTGTCTATTATGGTAATATTTTCCCTCATTTTTATTATGACTAAAATATGATCGGAGTCGGCGTCTGCCCCTCTGTAACTTTTTGTGTTTGTTATGAATTTTGCATAGTGCTCCTGTATTAACATGTTTTTAATTTGGTTTGTTATGTTTCTTCCTGGGATAATCCACGTGCCTTTATGTATTTCTTTTCTTTTGAAATGTGTGCTCATTATTTTGATTTTCTTCTCTGCCGTGAGGCTTATTAATCTTATGCGATTTTTCATGTTTGCTTTGCCTGCCGGTTGTGTCTGCGTATATTTCTTCATTGCCTACCTTGGCATTGCAATCTCCTAGAACGATTTTGATATCTTGTTTTGGGAGGGTTTCATATAGGTCGTCCAGCTGCTCGTAATACTCATCCTTCTGTTCATCGGTTTTCTCTTCGGTTGGTGCGTGGATATTTATCAAGTTTATATTTTTATGTGTCTTTAACTTGTATATAACACGTTCTTTCCGTTCTTGCGTTAAAATCCGTAACTGAATTTTTCAGCCTTCCGCTTACTAAAAAATCCACTCCGTATCTTCTTGTCCTCACTCCACTATTGAAGTATGTGTATCCATCCATATTTCTAATCTCGTTTTTTATGCGTTTCCTGAATACCTAATATGTCAATGTTATATCTCTTTGCGTCTTCTATTAATTTATTTAGTGCTCCTTCCTCGTATATTCATCTAACGTTCTATGATCCTATTGTTACCTCTTTCTCTTTAGTTGCATTTTTTCTTTTTTCATTTTCTGTTAAACTTTGTCTTTTTCTTATTTTCTATATCCGTTGTCCTTGTCCGCGCTTGGGTTGTCTTCATGTCGGTATGCCTGGTTGGTGGCTTCCTCCTCCGGTTTGCGACCATTCATATTTGATTCCATCTACCTCCAGCTTGCAGTATCCCACTCTTGTTTTCTTGCCACTGTTTCTTTCTTCCCGAGCTACATTTCTTATTGCGAGCTGTACCTTTCTCTCTTCCAATGTAAGATCGCTATCTATATAAATGTTGTCTGCAAGTTTCCGCTTTAGCTTTAGTAACTCCAGTTTTTGCTCAAAATCTGCGCACTTCACTAACGTAATTTTTTCTTCTTTTTTTGTTACTTTAAACGTCGCCTCCACTTTGATTTCCATCTACGCCTCTTTTTGGAAGTAGTCGGCGAAATATCAGTGTTTATATAAGTACAGATTTCTTACCATTCTTATTTATAAAATACGCACTAATTGCGCGCTTAAATTATCAATTACATTTAGGTTGGAGTACCCACACGAACTCTGATCATAGAGTTTCTCGCCTTTCCATAACTAAATTAATTAGCAAGTCAATTTCGCTTGGCGTCCACTCGGTCATTTTAACAAAATGATTTCGTTCACAGAGGAGGTTATTTACTAAACTTGACGTACCAAATACCGCTAAATATTTAGCTGTTTGGTAATAACCGCAGAACGAAATACCCTAAGGGTTACCTAGCGCTTGCGCATCGCTAACCAGCGGCGTCTACCGTCCACCAAAATTCGGACCGGTTGGAAATTTCAAACTGGTTGGTGGCTGTGGGTGGCTATCGGTGGCTCAGTGAGACCGGGCGCATATGATTATGCATGATGGCATTTTATTTCATGTCGGTTGATGGCTAGTGGTGGCTCAGTGGAACTGCGGCCTAAGCGGACATGTTACTAATTATTATGTGCTTAAATGCTAGAGAACTAGGGGAATTACACGTTGTCATATGTGTGGTATGGGACGTATTATAAATTGCGTGTTGAGATGCTAGCTAGGAAACTGGGGGAATTACCTCTTTTCATATGCGCCCTATGTTTTCCAACTTTAATCCTCAGTTGTGTATTTTAATTTTGGAAGTGAAAGAAGTGTTCTGCGAAAACGATTTTATTTATCTATACCAAAGTTCTCTTTATTTATAGCTGCATTTGGTTAAAAGCAGGTAGGCTTTCTTCATTACAGGGTGCAGTTGATATGTACACAAAGAATCATTGAAAATGAACAGGGCTATGGAACTAGCATTACAGTAGTTGATTACGTTTTCTGAATTCCCCTTGTCTCTAAAGTAGAATCGTGTTGTTCTAACTCTCTACCCATCGTAATAATAAAATAACGTTGCACGCAATTGCAAAAACGTCGGTTAAGTCAATTTGAAATGCATAACCCTGTTCATTTTCAATGATCGCCAGTGTATGTACTAAAGCTAATTTTTACAGTAGTGTCATAATGAAAAGCAAACGAATTACTAAACACATGGTAACTTAAAAGAAAAAGTTGAAATTTTGAATTGATGCGATTAAAACAAACCCTGCGTACGAAATTTGGCAATAAAATTCGAAATTGGAAAAACCCAAGCAGCAAATATTATTCGAGAAAAGAAGAATTAATAAAGAAGTGGCATGACTTCGGAAACGTTACTGGAAAGTTTAGTTTTTTGAAAAGTACAACTGGATTTCAAATAGACTAACTTACTTATGAATGGTTTACGAAAGCTAGAAATAAAAATGTGACATCGTAGTATGTATTTAAAAATGTATGTGTTTTTTATGTCAGTCTATATTCAAATAAAGATCAAACAAAAATATTAAAATTAAAGCATTTCTATTAAGGGACATTAAAGGATAAGAAAAAATGGAAGGAAATAGTGAAAGCAGCCAAAACACATGATAAACTTTGGAAGGAATAAGTGATAAGTGCTAAATGGAGTGACTCACCATCAGTAATTGAGTCTGTAGATCGCATTTAGTGAGTGGTTACAATTCTGCAAGAAATGTATAACCTTATACATACATTAAGGGGGCACCTCCGTTAAGCGGACAAAATAGTGGCACCACGGTGTCCGCTTATGAGAAATTTCACTGTAAATGAAACAACGGATGATAACAACGATAATTATTTTTCGTAAAAGACATTTCAATTTCTAGAACTGCATTTTGTTTGTAGAATTCAAAAACATTAAAAGATTTTAAAGTTTTAATATAATTTCGTAAACAAGAACATTACTAAAAATGCAATAATTATAGTAGCACAGAGAAAGAAAATTAAAATACATTGAACTATAGTCTGTTCAGTAAACATAAAAACACAAAGTGGCCTTTGATTTCTATTGGGTTATGAGTGTACTTCCAAAATTTATCTTTGTCTAGGAAAGTACTTACAAAAAATCTGGTGTGATACACTCACACAATTTCTTTTTACAGTGATCTTATAATTAGCCAAAAATTTTATTTTAAATTTTTAAGCATTTGTAAAAAATTTCAAAAATTATAAATTCTACAAAAACCGTGCAAAATAGAGCGTTAGTTGAAGAGACAAATTTTCTCTAGAAGTTTAAGCTAAATTAAAAAATGTAATAATATACTGGGTGTTCTATTTAAAGAAGGAGTTAATAAAAGAAATATAAAAAAACAAAAGAAACCCATTTTAGAAGTATTCAACTAGAAAATCACCTTTCTAACATCAGTATACATTAAAAATGTAATAAAAATGTGCAGTTTGAAAAAATCGTTAGAGCCGTTTTTGAAAAAATCGAAAAAAACTGAAAAATTACAAGAGTAAACACCTACTTCCGGTTATGCGATTTTCTTCAAAAGCTTTCTGTCGCATCTACATAGTACATAAAACTTATATATGAAGTTTCAACGCCATACCTCTTTTCGTTTTTGAGATATTCTGTTCACAGACAGACCAATAAAAAAATGTTTTTTTGGGTTCAGGGGACTCTAAAACGTGAAGATCTGTTGAAAACTCAACTTCGAATTTTTATGGTGAATCCAATACTCCCTTTATTGTAAAAGGAAGTAAAAAATATACGGTACCCCCCACCCAAGAAAAGCGCCCTTCCGAGCTTTCCAAGAATACTTCGATACTCAGCATCACTCCGTTTCGCTAATACAATGAAATGCTATGAACCAGTTATTTATCAAAAAAAAAAAAAAAAAATTGTTTTTTGCCGACGACCATAGCTCAAAAGTTGATGTTGCCTTCATTTTCGGAGGACCTATCGTATGAAAACGATCCAAGACTTCAGGAAGGTTTTTGCCTACCGGAATCGTGTACACATACGAACATACATCCCCTGCACAGCACGTGTAGGCACCCCCCAATACGGGGGATTGATCTAGTAGGCTGGGATCTTCACCAAAAGATCCGCACCGCCGAAACGGAGATTTGATATAGTGGGTTCATTAGTCGGTTGGCTCGAATTTTAGAGATATTTGACTCAGAGTGGTTTTCGATATGAGGGAATTTCAATACTACGTACACTTCGTGTCGAAGTAATTACTAAAACAAATAGGTTAAGGGTGTGACATAAATGTTATGAATAACTACTTTTAAGGATATTATACAAATACTGTGTTGGATACTATTGACTTTTATTATATTTTTTCGACAACCGTCAAAGAAAGGGGACATTCGTGCATCGCTATCAATTCTCGAAGTTTGTCATTTTTTAACGTAGTGAAAAATAGGATATTTATTTGCGTTGTTTGACGGTTGTAGAAAAAATATTGTTTGTATTACGAACGCGAAATGTTTTAGAACGTTTGAATGACTTTTTTGACTCGGCTCTTGCCTCGTCAAAAGAAGTAACAATCTCACGTTGTAAAATCTTTAATCTCGCGCACTTAATACAAAAACAACATTTTTCTATGATGGTGTCAAAATGACAACTTTTTGCACAGTTTCTAGTGTCAAAAGTGACGTTTGTAGCACTCTTAATATTAGAGCCCGAATTATGTATTTTTTGCATGTTGCCATTGGTGGCGTGTTTTAATACTATATTAAAACACGTTTTGCCGTAAGTTTGTAAGTTTGAATGTCAACATAACCTACAATATCTAACACAATGTGACGGAAAAAGTGTAACCCAACTAAGTTTTTATTTCTGTTACGATCGTAGAAAAAGTAGGGTATGATATACGTGCCATTAAGGCACTAGCGACGTTAAAAGCACTCCACTTTGCGTCGTGCTCTTAAACCCGTCGCACGTGCTTTAAAGGTATACTTATACACTAGTAGGTATCATAATATACTATAATAATGAGGAATTTCAGGAAAATATCTACTTTGACACTGAAATAATGAGAAATATGGTCATTGATTATTTATCATTTTTAAACAAAACAAAATACAAAACCCCTAGTACAAAAATTGTATGCATATGCCAACTTCAAATTTTTTTAAATGTTTTTGTGTCTACTGTTGATTTGTACTGGGTGTAAGGAGTTGTCTGTGATTGCAGTAGCCTTGAAATTAGATCCATACAATGGTAACCAGTACTATAAAAATTTAAAGTTAGGTGTACAACAAACAGAACCATCATAAGTAGTGCTATTTATGTCAAGGCTTTATTAATAGACGACACCGACATCTCTTAATTGGCTTGTCAAGTTGGAAAATTTTCTGTGTTTGATAGCTGCTTAAGGTCACTAGATTAACACACTAAGTGTAATGTACCGCCATTCCACTCGCGTGAGAATGTGAGATAATTGTGAGATAAAGATAACAAATACAAATTTCTCAAGTGCAATAGGGAAGACACTAGTTTTTGGGAATTTTCTTTTTGGTGTAATGGCACTGCTGTAAAGTCAAATTATGGTTAGATTGTTTTTCTATCCCCAATCGCAGAAAATTGTGCGACAAGGATAGATACAAAAATCAGTAATGGCGGTACCTTACACTTTAGTGTGTTGATCTAGTGACCTTAAAGCTCCCTTAGGTAGATAACAAATACAAATTTCCCAAGCGCAATAGGGAAGCCACTAGTTTTTGGGGATTTTCTTTTTGGTGTAATGGCACTGCTGTAAAGTTAAATTATGGTTAGATTATGTTTTTTTATCCCCAGTCGGAGAAAACTGTGCGACAAGGTTAGATATAAAAATCACTAATGGCGGTACCTTACACTTGAGTGTGTTGATCTAGTGACATTAAAGCTCCCTTAGGTCACTAGATTAATACACTAAGTGTAATGTACCGCCATTCCACTCCTCGCGTGAGAATGTGAGAAAATTGTGAGATAAAGATAACAAATACAAATTTCCTAAGCGCAATAGGGAAGCCACTAGTTTTTGGGGATTTTCTTTTTGGTGTAATGGCACTGCTGTAAAGTCAAATTATGGTTAGATTATTGTGTTTTTTATCCCCAGTTGGAGAAAATTGTGAGACAAGGATAGATATAGAAAATTACTAATGGCGGTACCTTACACTTTAGTGTGTTGATCTAGTGACCTTAAAGTTCCCTTAGGTCACTAGATTAATACACTAAGTGTAAGGTACCGCCATTCCACTCGCGTGAGAATGTGAGATAATTGTGAGATAAAGATAACAAATACAAATTTCTCAAGTGCAATAGGGAAGACACTAGTTTTTGGGAATTTTCTTTTCGGTGTAATGGCACTGCTGTAAAGTCAAATTATGGTTAGATTGTTTTTCTATCCCCAGTCGCAGAAAATTGTGCGACAAGGATAGATATAAAAAATTACTAATGGCGGTACCTTACACTTTAGTGTGTTGATCTAGTGACATTAAAGCTCCCTTAGGTCACTAGATTAATACACTAAGTGTAATGTACCGCCATTCCACTCCTCGCGTGAGAACGTAGAAAAGTGTGAGATAAAGATAACAAATACAAATTTCCTAAGTGAAATAGGGAAGACACTACTTTTTGGGGATTTTTTTTTGGTGTAATGGCACTGCTGTAAAGTCAAATTATGGTTAGATTATTGTGGTTTTTATCCCCAGTTGGAGAAAATTGTGCGACAAGGATAGATATAAAAAATTACTAATGTCGGTACCTTACACTTTAGTGTGTTGATCTAGTGACGTTAAAGCTCCCCGTATCGCTGCGCCATTTGTTGAGCGTTGTTGTAACTATTTCAATATTGGCGCCTAATTTAAATTGCCATTTGTCTAATTTTAATAAACATAATTAAAAATGACTCAAATGAAAAAGTGTGTGATTAACTGTAGTTCATATAGTTTAAAAAATGTATTTTCCATAGTTTTCTTGTAAATATTGTGTTACGATACTTTTGGAGTGCCCCCCGTAGCATTGAACTTTCGCTAGCTGAATTTCTGAACTTGAATTTTTATGGTTGGCTTTTGTCAATGTTTGCATGCTTTAACCTGGGTATAATTAGCTATATCTTATTTTTAATTACTCTCCTATAATTATCATGCAGTTTCGTAAGCAATCCCTCGTTTAATTACTCATATTTTGCAAATTAGGTTTATTCTTGCTATATTTTTACAAATATTTGGGTACGGCCGCTAGGCAACCGGTGATACAAATTGTTTTTAACTATTCCATTTGTTGCTAGAGCAATGTTATCTTTTCCTGCAGTCAAACTTGCCTGACTGGTTTTTTGGCTTCTTCTGGCCCAAATTTTTGTTATCAGATGACCTGTGGGCTGGGTTTTTGAATTTTTCGGCTTTCTTTTCAAGCTAAACTGTCGTGCTAGTAGGTGTTCCTCTGC
Organism: Agriotes lineatus; assembly: GCA_940337035.1. NCBI lineage: Eukaryota > Metazoa > Arthropoda > Insecta > Coleoptera > Elateridae > Agriotes > Agriotes lineatus. Next base: position 41,712 of record CALNHX010004916.1, on the reverse strand, counting down.
AGCTAAGTGCTTCATAGCCCTTTGGTAGGGCTCGCCTCTTCGAATAGATTGTTTGAGGGATCTGGAAGCATTTCTGCGTTATCGTGGATGTTCGTAATGATTAGTTAGCTACTTACTTGCATCCCTTCGCTTTGGCGGATCTCCTGGAAACGACTTTAGCACGCTTCTTTCGGCTCGACCCCCAGCTTGAGGTAAGATTAGGTCAGTTTCTTCTTAATCGGGAGTACATTTGGGTTCTGTGCGTTTTTAGCCAAAAATTCCCGGCGGGAGTTAAAACACTCCCCATCTGCTTGAAATCCTTCCTGTCTGGAGTAGACCTACCCCGTTCGACTGCACCCTGCTCGAATCCAGTTCGATGTACTGGGTCCCTAAGATAGTCGCATCGCCTGTGAATTTTTCAACTCTCGTGGGCCACGCTGAAGATTGAGCAACTGCTTTACACTCACCTGCAAGTCATCTTGCGACCTCCATAGCTGGCACCGCACCCCGCAGCTGCAGCCGCCATCGTTGCTTCTCTCTAGCTACGTCCAACCACAGGGGAACGAACGGAAAGATTAGGTTCTGGTGAACTTTCCTGCAGGCAAGACGTTATTGTAGATAATATGCATTGCGCCTGTTGTAACTTATAATTGAATCATACTGTTTCATGCCGTTAGCACTCCGGACATGTGTGATTTTATTCAGCATCGGATTGTACGATAGTAGGCTTCGTGCATCGTTAGTTTAGTAATATTTGAAATTGTGTTATTTTTGTTCGGGCCGCCGCGCAATGACATGCGGTTACCCTCTGCTACTTGCTAAATTAAGGTCGTAAGGTTTACCTGTGTATTGCTCCGTTGGTGCCTTCGGGTCTCCTAACCTTATTGACCTCTGCGTTATCTGAAAGATTTATAGAGTAGAACTTTGAGCTTCACTTGTGTCCTATCTGGACGTCGCTTCTACTCACCCGCTTGCATAACACAGTTCGGACGCCTTAAAGCTTCGCTATTTTCATCACCAAAACAATAGTTAATATTTTCATGTCAAACCTTCGGCGTGAAGTTAGGCACACTTCAGTGGCAGTGTCTCGTGAGCACCCCTTCGGGAGCGTTGTGATTAATGTAGATCTCCGGTAACCGAGTAAGGGGCAAATCCAAGCCTTTGCTTTCTTTAGCATATAAATATACATACGTACACTTAATGCATTTTTAATATGGACACCGTCGTTCATGTGTTTTTTTTTTTAATTTAATAATCGCTACGCTCCGTTGTAACCGCACAATGTTTTAATGTGTTAGCCCATTCTCAGGTCATAGTCATTGCTGATCGTGGGCTAATATTTGCTCAATGCTTATATTTAAATTTGTATTTATATTTACTATTGCATGTCGCATACTGTGTGTTCTTTGATGTTGCTAAAAATATTGCCTGCTGTGATATTTGTATTTAGTTTATGTTAGCATTGCACTATAGTACGCACCAAACTCTTTGAAATAAAGCTGTGATATTTTCTTTGGTGGTTGATTTGATTGTTTTCTTTGTGCTGCTGGAAATTGTCTTGACCTTGTGCACGGTCCGGCATAAGGATTAGAACTGAGTCGAGGACCTGGCGCCCACTCCTTTTTTTTTGTATTCTCTCTTAGCATAGCTGGAACCCTGCGACCCTCGCGGCGAGCTAGCCCAATTAGGCCGATAGTTACCAGCCGGCAAAACACCAAATATAACTTTCGCCAAAAGGTAAGGCCGACCGTCTATCTTCCCTGACAATTGGTGGAACTACATTTAAGATGCGGAGAATCCGTAATTAATCATACTGATATAATAACGATGTATAGATTAATTCAAATTTCCTTTACTGTTAAGTGTAACAACATAAATATTACCATTTTTATGATATAGATGTTAATCGACTTAATGAGCATTCAGGTGTGTGCAGCCAAAACTTTGCACCGAATTGCTTTTATGTAACTAAACAAAAACGAAGAAACAAAGAGAGTTTGTCATCAAAATGTCCACAATTGGCGAGCAGTAAAACGTTATTCTATAGGTACTGTATTATTTATTTTATTTGAACGTTTTACTGGAAACGTATTATTGTTTTGTCTGCGCGTTATTACCTATCTTATATTACTTTCTTTTACAATAAAGGAAGTATTAGATTTACCCCAAAAATTTCGAAATTGAGTTTTCAACAGATCTTCACGTTATCGAGTCCCTTGAACCCAAAAAAACACGTTTTTGTTCATTGGTCTGTCTGTGTGCCAGTCTGTCTGTGTGTCAGTCTGTCTGTGAACAGAATATCTCAAAAACGGAAAGAGGTATGGCGTTGAAACTTTATAGATTTTTGTACTATGTAGAGGAGACAGCAAGTTTTTGAAGAAAATCTCATTACCGGAAGTAGGTGTTTACTCTTGTGACTTTTCAGTTTTTTTCGAATTTTTCAAACACGGCTCTAACGATTTTGTTCAAACTTTACATTTTTGTTACATTTTTAATGTGTATTGATGTGAGATGGGTGATTTTAGTAAAAATTTGTCTCTTCAACTAACGCTCTATTTTGTACCGTTTTGGTAGAATTTGTAATTTAAAAAAAATTGATAATGCTTAAAAATTAATAATAAAATTTTTGGTTAATTATAAGATCACTGTAAAAGGAAGTTGTGTGAGTGTATCACACCAGTTTTTTATCCATGTGTGTGTGATAAATTAAATTTTCTTAGCATAATGAATTTTACACAATTTTTAGGTACTGAATTTTAAGCAATACTGACTACAACTGAGGAATAGCTATTAACATATCTAGGAATGTTATGAGTATCATAACTGCCGCAGATGTTTTGAAATCCGAGCTCGTAGAGCGAGGATTTTAAAACTTCTAAGGCTGTTATGATTCATAACATCCGTGATTTGTTCACTAGTTTATCGGTTGCTATATGGTTATGGTTGCCATGTAGGGTAATATTCCTTTACCCTACAGATAAGTTATGACCTAGTTACCAGCCTACTTTTGTATATGTAAACAAAGGCTTAATATCCTGAAACCGATAAACAAATTAATAACTTTTGAAGCAGATGTTTCGGATGTTACTGAAATGAATTAGATTTGCATTATACAGATCGTTTTGTTTCGTGAATTTACTTTTCGTTTATTAATCTTCATAACTAGTACCTGGCCAGTTTATTAGACTCAGTAGTACTTAATTTTCTGTTTTATCCAGAAATGTAATTATTTAGATTAGATTGTTGAAAATAAAAAAAAATAGAGTAGTTTTTGAAAAATATTTATTGTTAAACTATTTTAATTGACAAATAGTGTCACATTATTCTAAAAATATCAATATTTTAGCTTTCAGTAATTGTTGCGACCCGAACCTTACGGGCACAACGAAATACCGGCGGAGAATCACGCAAGTCGTCGCGGTCGTGAATGATTGAACACAACGAATATAATTGTAATAACACTTTATTTACAATATATACACCAATGTAACACTAAAAGCGGACTGTATAATTACAAATTTAAACTTGCCGGTACTGATTATAGAGGAGATGTATATCTCTCGGTGTCTTAACGTGACTCTGGTCGTGTCTGTCTCTTCGAGCCCAAGAAAACTCGGACACTCGTTAAACCACCCCTTTAGGAGTAGGGGGAAGGAATGGTCGACCATCGCAAGAGAGAGCTGCATTTCGCCGAAAGCTCTAACAATAAACTAATGACATCCGTTTTAAATTGCAGATGGTATTTACAAATGACATGCAAATCCAAGATTGGGAACTTAAGTATGATAGATTGCTGGACAGCGGGAGATGAGCAAGACTTAAATTAACCTGGCTGCAGCTCCTAATGCCACGAACAATTTCTAGGATTATTCTCAAGTAAATATTAAATATGAAGCTTCAACATACCGGCCCCTATAAAGGAACTGGGGACCTTTATAACAATACCTTATAAAATAAACACAGGAAATACATCGAAATGATACACAGAAAGTACACGAGATAAATTAGATGCAAGGCAATTAAGCAAATGTAAGAACTATCAAGAACATACTATGTACAGGAGATTTACAAGACACTGAGCACAATAAAAGCATGAAAGAACATAAATATAGACACGTGTGATCAAATGTCTCAAATCATAGTTTATGACACGGGAATTCACTGATACGAAGCACTTAAAAGTTGTTTATTAGTTCAATCACCAACACAATCGCTATTGGACTGGTAGCGGACACACCCTTGTTACGGCACGAATAATAATGCCTTTCGAGGTGCGGATTGACACGACTCGCGTTTTGCCATCCTTCCCTAGATGGGTAGCGATAACGCGACCCAACGGCCAACGTAGTGGAGGTACGCAGTCTTCCTTGATCAAGACCATAGTATTTATGGCGATATTGGTCTCAGCGTGGTGCCATTTAGCACGCTGTTGAAGCTGGGTCAGATATTCGGCTGACCATCGTTGCCAAAAGTGTTGACGTATTTGCTCAATGTGTTGACATCTTGACAAGCGATGAATGTTGAGCTTAGTCACATCCGGTTCAACGGGTGCAGTGAGCACGTCTCCAATAAGGAAGTGACTTGGAGTTAAGGGAATGAGGTCATTAGGATCGTTACTGATTGGAGTTAAAGGACGGGAATTGAGGCAAGATTCGATACAAGTTAATATTGTGTACAATTCTTCAAACGTGAAAGAAGCCTCACCAATAACTCTTTTAATATGATGCTTAACCGACTTTACGGCAGCTTCCCAAATGCCACCATGATGCGCGGCTCTAGGCGGGATAAAATGCCACTTTATATAATCTGTGGCTAAAACGTCGATGACCTCTGAATGAAAAAATTGATTTTTAAATAGCTCTCAATTGTTTTAGTTCGCGGTTAGCGCCGACGAAACAAGTAGCATTATCGGAATATAAGTTTTTTATGTTTCCGCGGCGTGAGATAAAACGTTTCAACGCTGCGAGAAACGCTTGCGTCGTTAGATCTGATACGATTTCCACATGTATTGCCTTAGTGGCTAGACAAACAAATATCGCAATATATGCCCTTACGGATCGTTTTCCACGGCCGGAACCTTCCTTTAAGAGTACAGGTCCCGCGTAATCAATTCCGCAATTAATAAATGGTCTGGCGGGCTCGACTCTAGACGCGGGCAAATCATCCATAATTTGCCTTAAGGGCTGCGGGTTTGTCTTAAAACAAGTTATGCATTTATGTAGGACATTTCGTACACTGCCTCGACCTGAAATTGGCCAATACTTATGACGAAGTGACGACAATGTAGCTTGTTGCCCAGCATGCAGTAGCCTTGTGTGCTCACGATAAATCAAAAGGTTCGTGACATGATGTTTGGGCAGTAAAATGGGATGTTTAATATCATGACCCAATTTTGAATTTGCTAAGCGACCACCAACTCGGATAATATCATTATAATCAAGAAATTGATTTAGAGATTTAATAATGCTGAGCCTGTGAACTTGGTCACCCTTACGCAATGCTGCAATTTCATCCTTAAAGTTACACGCTTGAACTTGTTTTACAATAAATGTTTCTGCATTATGCAATTCAATTGATGTCAATCCACCCGTTTGTCTTATAGCGCCCGGTTTTGAATTGTTGACGAATCTTTTGCAATACGCACTAACGCGTTGCAATTTGGAAAATTTAGAAAATCTTTCGAACATTTCAAAAAATTCTTTAGTTTGGTTGTTTTGTGTGACAACATTTGAGCCTAAACTTCGTTTCTCTAACGAATCGTCCGAAATATCTACGTGGTCATTAATTGGCCACTTTAATTTCGAGTCCGATAAAAAATCTGGACCGTGCCACCATAAACGATTATGAAGCAGTTCGTTCGGTAAACTACCACGTGAAACTATATCGGCTGGGTTTAATTCTGAAGGAATATAATTCCAATCGACTTTATTTGCTGCTATATTAATTTCCGCGACTCTGTTGGCCACAAACGTTTTCCAATTATGTGGCTCCGCGGATAGCCAGGCCAACACAATTTTAGAATCAGTCCACATAACCGATCGGCTGATATTGAGCTTTATTATCGATTCAACTTTACGAAAGAGATGCGAGAGAAGAACGGCGGCGCACAGCTCTAAGCGCGGCAGTGATACCCTTTTAAGAGGGACAACTCGAGACTTCGCGCATAATAAATGTACGGGATATTCGCCTACCGCGGACCTTGATCTTATGTAAAGACAAGCTCCATACGCGAGTTCCGACGCGTCGCTGAACCCATGAATCTCGATAAATTAAGGAATTTCAACAACAATTTGAGGGATTTTTATTTGGCTTAAAACCGATAAGTTTGTGAATAATTGTATCCACTTCTCACGTATCTTGGACGGTATCTCGTCGTCCCAACCAATTTTGCTAGCCCATAACCCTTGTAGAATGACCTTTGCCGTTACAATAACCGGATTTATTAAACCCAGAGGGTCAAACAATTGAGCGGTGACCGATAATATCGCCCGTTTCGTGATTTTATTTGAAATCTTTAATTGTGTATGGTCATATTGCAGCACATCGTTAATGCAATTCCAAGACAGTCCGAGAGTTTTCGTGTCGCCCGCCTTGTCAAGATTAATCCATCTTTTATCGGTCGTCAAATCTGACCATTGACAACGTGGTAATAACGCGGGTTCATTGGTTGCCCATTTTCTGAGTTCAAAACCACTTTTACTCAAAACTTCTATTAATTGTTCGCGAATACTCAGAGCCTCATTAAAATCATTTGTGCCTGTTATTAAATCATCCATAAAGAAATCGTTAAGAATAGCGGATTTTGCCCTTGGAAGTATTTCCGTTTCTTCGTGAGCTAATTGCTGCAACGTGCGCACGGCTAAAAAAGGTGCCGACGCGGTACCATACGTAACGGTATTTATATAATATAAATAATAACTTTGTAGGGGTTCATTCGGATTGTCCCTCCATACTATTTGTTGAAACGGTCGATTATTTGCATGAACAAAAATTTGGCAATACATTTTATGTATATCAGCTGTTAGAACGTATTTATACGTTCGAAATCGAGTAAGCAAGGAAAACAAATCAGATTGAATTTGAGGTCCGACTAATAATGTATCGTTTAAACTGACACCCGTGGTCGTTTTAGCACTTGCATCGAATACAACTCTTAATTTGGTGGACGTACTGGATGGTTTAATCACCGCATGGTGTGGACGATAAGCATGATTTGAGGGAATGTCCGACTCCGGGCATGAATTTAAGGTCATATGACCTTGTGCACGATATTCGTGAATAAATTTAGTGTATTCCGATTTTAAATTCGGTTGGTTTCCCAAGGATTTCTCCAATGTGAAAAAACGTTTAATCGCGATTTGCTTGGATTCACCCAATACTTCAGCGTTTTCCTTAAACGGTAATTTGACTACCAATCGCCCGGTAGAATCTCGAAAGTAATTATTTGCGAAACTTCGTTCACATGCGGAATGCTCAATGGAATTTACATTGTATTCCGGTATTGTCTCGAGTTGCCAAAAATTTGACAATTGACTGTCTAATGCAGCATGAAAACTTACTGGACGAGGTTGAGGCTGTAAAGCCCGCATTTGCCCCCCGAGTATCCAACCTAATTTGGTTTCTTGCAATACTGGGCCATGGTTTGATAATTTTAATTGACCTGAGCCCAATAAGTCCCAGAATTTTTCTGCGCAGATAAGCAAATCAATAGGCCCAGATATATTGAAAGTTGGATCAGCTAATCTGATATTATTTGGGATTTTGAATAACTGCCTTTCATAATCAATAAGCGGTAAATTCGATGTGATTTTTGGCAAAACAGAGCAATTTAACGCGGTTTCATATTTGCCGCATTTTGACCTTAATTTTACGACAGTGCAACACTGTACGTGGCTGATAGATTAATTTATCCCTGCAATCGGAAACTTGACGGACTCTAATTTAAGCCCGAGTTTCTTACATAGTGCTTCATTAATAAAATTTGGCTGTGACCCTGCATCTAATAAAGCTCTAGCAGTGTGGGGCTTATTATTTGCATCGAGCAAATCGATCAACGCGGTTGATAAAAATACATGTGCGCTCTGATTTGCACAGTGGTTACTGCTGGAGGTTTACTAGTTTACTAGCAATTACTTCCGGTGTCAAAATTGCAGAAATTGATTCGGAACTGAAATTTGGTGAATTGTCAACCTCAGCTTGTTGAAAATGTAATAAAGAATGATGTCTACCGTGACAAACACTGTAACCTTTATTTCGGAAATTAGTACTAGCATGATTATCGCGTAGACAGATTATACATAATTTGTTTTGTTTGGCTGCGTGGTACCGGTTTCTCGGCTCTAACTTCAGAAAAGTTTCACACCCTTGTATGTTATGTGCTTGTTTGCAATATGCACAGCGCACCTTATTTGTAGCTAAATGCGACGCACCTTGAAAATTATTATTTTCCCTAATCTTGGAACTGTTCGCAAATGTTTGTCGTTTGACCGGTTCTTTTTTAAAGCTAAGCGCCTCTAACAGCTGGCATCGTTTTGTCAAAAAAGTCAATAAATCCTCTAACGTCGGAATGTCTTGTGTAACCGAATTTTCCCATTCGCGATTTGACATGAAATCAAGTTTTGATGCCACCAAATATATAATTAGGCTATCCCAATGATGCGTGGGCAAGCTCAAAGATTTTAGGACCTTTAAATGTAACATTACCTTATCTATCAGGTTTCGTAATGACTTGGATGAATCTTTAATTACATTATCTAAATGGAACAATGCGTGAATGTTCTTTTTTATAATTAAACGTTTATTCTGATACCTGTTGGTTAGCAACTCAATCGCGATTTGATAATTATCGCGGGTAATTGGAAGAGAACTGACCAATTGAAGCTCCTCTTCCCTTAGACACGGTTTTAAATAATGAAACCGTTGCAAATCGTTTATTGTCTCGTTTTTATGTACCAACGTTTCGAAAGATTCGTAAAATAATAACCAGTTTTCACAATTCCCATTAAATTGTGGTAAATTTAGAGCTGGTAGTTTAACTTGCGTCTCAATTGAATTATTTGAAGACGCAGGACGCGGGGTGCCTACCTCTCGAGTAGAGCCATTCAGCTTTCTTAATAATTTATTAATATCCATCATAAGGGAAAGATATTGTTCGAAAAAAATCGAATCTACCTGGTTTGCATCCAATTCTTCAATTTGAAATTGGATGCTATCAAATTCATCATTCAGAGGTTGTACTTGATCTTTAATAGTATTTAACTGATCAACGTCTAACTCGTCACTGATTTTATTTCTAAATTTAGTTAATTTAGATTTTAGCACTGTGCGCTTGCTAAGCAGTGCTTTAATGTCTGCCATTTGGAATCAAGCGTAATAACTAAATAAAGTAATTTTACTGACGTTACTCAAAAAGAGCAAACAATTATGAAGAAATTTCTTCAATTAAATTTTCCTCGACGCTAGTAATTAATGAACCAATTCTTCACGTTGAAAGAACGTACACAACATTAAACATGCGACAAAGGGAAATTAAACAAACGGTAGGATTGGAGACCACTCACCCCAAGAAGTTGATGCTTTTTGTAGGTACTGGGGACTCCACTGGCCTCGTAATGATGCTGCAGCTTCCTCCGATGAATGCCATACACGGCAAATGTGGATACAGATGATCCTCTTCAGATGAAGACGTTGAATCCAAGGTGTACTTGGTTCGAAATTCGGTTCGATATGACCAAAATATGTTGCGACCCGAACCTTACGGGCACAACGAAATACCGGCGGAGAATCACGCAAGTCGTCGCGGTCGTGAATGATTGAACACAACGAATATAATTGTAATAACACTTTATTTACAATATATACACCAATGTAACACTAAAAGCGGACTGTATAATTACAAATTTAAACTTGCCGGTACTGATTATAGAGGAGATGTATATCTCTCGGTGTCTTAACGTGACTCTGGTCGTGTCTGTCTCTTCGAGCCCAAGAAAACTCGGACACTCGTTAAACCACCCCTTTAGGAGTAGGGGGAAGGAATGGTCGACCATCGCAAGAGAGAGCTGCATTTCGCCGAAAGCTCTAACAATAAACTAATGACATCCGTTTTAAATTGCAGATGGTATTTACAAATGACATGCAAATCCAAGATTAGGATCTTAAGTATGATAGATTGCTGAACAGCGGGAGATGAGCAAGACTTAAATTAACCTGGCTGCAGCTCCTAATGCCACGAACAATTTCTAGGATTATTCTCAAGTAAATATTAAATATGATGCTTCAACAGTAATGCTTTAATTCTTCAGGGCATGCTTTTAATGCAATTTAGTGCAATTTATTTAAAAATTTTCATTCTGGTTCCAATGATATATCATTCTTGCTATCAGTTGAACCTTCGCAATGTTTTCGTTTGTCACTTCCCTCTTGAGGCATTCCCAAACATTTTCAATAAGGGTGCGGTCAATTCACCGGCTATGCTAACAATGGTACACTGTTTGTTGTCTAGTAAAAACGTGTTTATTGAGTTTATTGTATGGCAAGATGCTCCAGCTTGCATAATACATTTCTACCTCTTCAAAACCAATCTTACAGTTATGGTAGCAATCTGTCCTCTGAAACCGTTTAGTATTGCGCTTGGCGCATGGTTTCCTCGACAACATATAAGCGTCCCGTGCATATTTCCCTTATTATGTTCCATACCATAACAGACACTGGATGTTTTATAGTTGTGCTTATGCAATCTGAATTATACCTCTCAATTGTTTTTCTCCTAATAGGCAAGATTATAAACCTGCAATAATAACAATTAATTTACAAGCAGACAATGCTGCCTTGCAGCATCTCTTGTGGGTGGCAGGGACGCGAGATAAAATTTGTCCTTGGACACAGACTTTGTAATATGCTGGTAGCGAAGCAAATCCAATGTGTTCTTTTCAAACGATCCCCCATACAGTGCCAATAAAAGCGCTTCACCAGCTACAGCGAGTGCATCCACATCAGCTTCAAGTTCTTAGAAGATTGCTATAGTTTCAAGCAACGAGCCGTTTATATCCACAAGACTGAAGAACCTCAATTTCCCTTGGTTAAAAAAGCAGAGGTTGTGTCACAACCAGTGATTGCATGTAAAAACAAAATGTTCTTTGCAACAGCTTTCTTGTATTTCAGGCTCCGCGTCGAATACAGCCTTTTCGCAACTTTTCCTCTCGCTGGTTTTAGTATAAAAATGTTTTCCTGATTTCTCGCCTTTGCAGTTAAAAGAACCGACAAATCTATATCTTCTCCGACAACGAAAGCAGTGGTAGAAGACGATGACATGTCGATGGCTGTCTGAATGATGAGCACATCCGCATTTTCTACTGCCTGCTTTGCTGTGTAATTTTGTTTTTCAAACTTCGTAATTAACATGGAAATTAAATTCCCTTTGTTAGTATCGCTCGACAAGAATTTTTCTTGCAAAATAGGTGACACCATCGATTAATTGAAAATTACACAGTAGATATATGTGCTCTAGAGAGTCTAGAGCGTCAATATCCTTCTGCGCTTTTCGTATTGCGGCTAGCTGCGTTGGTTGGATAACCGTGAAAAAGTACAACTGCGTTAGGATTATATAGTACCTCTAGACATATTGAACGTAGTTTATGTAAATTTGTCCATACGAATCATTGCCATACCATACCACTCGATGCAACAAACAGCGGCCGTCCAGTACATGGAAGTTGTTGTTATCCGGTTGTACAGACTGGTTTACTGGAGAAAATGCCTTAAACAGTGACAATTTCGTTCCCTTTCGCATGTCATCCTCATTAAATAGCGATGGGGGAATTTGGGGCGAGTCCAAACTTAAAATAACTTTTTAACTACTCATCGCTTTTTTTGGCGATACAGATTTTTTGAAAATAAGAATTTTGACAACTTTGACGCTGCTTTTAGCTGCTCCTAAGGAAAGCAGTGCATCTTTACCCTTCAATTTTATTGAACCAAAATTATTGCCCACAGTCTTCAATATAGACGCAGCACCAATTTCTTGTGCCATGTGGCAATTTAATGTTTTAACGCCAACGACGTCACTGCTGATGGAGAGCAATCTTTGACACATTGTTCTGGTCACATGTTATGTGCCACCAATCATATACAGACAACAGACAAAGTGTATATATCACTGTATAAACAGTTATATAATAATATTATTTTCCGCCAATCGTACTAGAATTGTCACATTATTGACACAATTTTGTTGAGCAAAGTCAAACATTCCATTACATCAGCCGTTGCTAGGCAATTTACAATAAAACTGTACAGGAATCATTCAAACATTTAATTACATCAGCCGTTGCTAGGTAATTTACAATACAACTGTACAGGAATAATATTCCCGGCCTACTCGTATCGATCGGCGGAAAAATAGTATGTGTATCTTGGACAAAAAGCAACATTCCCAGACTCCTGTGTTGTTGCGCTCGGCTTTCGCCTCGCCCAACAATATTCACAGTCATCTGAGAATGTTACGCTTTTCGTCCTAGATACACAATATACTATTTTTTCGTATCGATAGCAACCAATCAGTAGGCAGGATTTAGTTAAGTTATCTTGTATAATTTCGATAATCCAAAATCGATTATACTAGAGTAACTTCACTAGGCAATGCAATACATAATTTTTGTCAGCTTGAGGTTGTTTTCATGGAGATGACTTTAAGCTCGGTTAATACAAACACATCGAGGAAACAAATAACCATTTGTTGCTAAATTTACCCAAAAAACAATCAAATCGAATATATTGCGTACTTCGAATATTTTCGGGTTATACGTCTCAACTTCCTGCACAATAACAAATAGTGTCAGTTTGACAGAATAATCCTCCCGCTTCGCTGTCATATTATTTAACCTGTCAAACTGACATTCTTGTTATTCTGCAACAACTTATCGACATATAACCCGATAATATCCAAGTACTTATAGTATTACTACTGATTAGACTACTTTAGGTAGACTAGTTTGTGGATAATTGGTAAAAAGTACCATACAAATGCCGCTTTTACGAGATTTTAAAAAGTTCGCCCTACCGTTCGGCCCTGTAACTCAGGAAGTATTAGTCTGTCAAAAAAATTGTTAATGCGAACTTTTCATCAAAATGTTTTTTTCTAAAACCTACAGGAACCTAGTTATATGCTAGAAACTTATTTTGGCCGCCATTTTTTCAAGGTGGATGCACGAGCGGCGGTCGCAAGAGGTCACAAACTTAGGTGCATGTTAAGCACCTTCAAGTCTGCACTCCTGCCAAGTTTCAAAACTCGTCAACCTTTTGCACCAAAACACTATTATTATATGTCTTAATGACTGGACCAGAAATATTTTATTTTCAGATGGTTGTAATGATGACTTTGTTTCGACCAATCATGACCATAGTTATGATTACTACTTAGTTCCAACTACTGCATGCTTATTTGAAATTTAATATAGTTATGGTTGCTGTATTCCCCTTTTAAACTTCAGAAAACTCTACATGAAAAGAGAAAGAGAAGTTGATGTATTTAGCTATAGTGTTTAATAAAATTTTAAACAGACTGCATTTTCAGAAAAATGTTTTATTAAAAATTACAAAAGAGAAAAGACTACAATAAATGTTGAAAATGGTGTCCGTTTTCTGCAAGAGGCAATCGAATCCTTCTTTTTTTATTTCCAAACAAATTTTGCAACATTTCTTGATTAATATTGTTACAACAGTTTCTAATTTCTTCCAGAAGTTCATCTAAATTTTAAAATGTTCTAAATACTCTATCTCCAGATTTAAAAATAGGAGTAATTATAGATGGTTTAAAGTAACTAGGAAAAATACCTTTTTCAAATACTAGATTAAATAGAAAACGTAAAGGTTATAAGATATACTGTTTGATAGCATTTATTGTGTAAGAAGAAATAATATCAATACCTTGTGCAGACCTGTTTTTAATCTTAGTGATATATCTGTCAAGTTCTTCTTCAGAAATTAGTTCCAAGAACATTGAGCTTTTACTATGCAGCAATTGTAGATTCTGGAAGCCAAGGTGCTACCAATCGTACAAAAATGTTCGTTAACTGCGTTAGCAATGAAATTTAGATCAGTAATTGTTTGATTTTCACCATTTTTTTATATAATATTGCTAGTATCACTTGGATGTATCAGGAATATTTTAGATTGTCTTTATTCATTGTGAAATTGATACTTGGGAATTATGTATGGAATACAACATGGTTCAAATGACCGCCTCGGCTTCTTTAACAGACGATCATTATTTTGGTAATATTTTCCATAATTTTTACACATAAATCAAGTTTTATTTCGCCGATGAAGCGCCATATAATATGTTTCAGCTCAGGAATAGTTTCAGGCTTATCAGTGCAGATTTTCATTTTAAGAAAGACCTAAAGGAAGAAGTCCAACAATGTTCAATCGCACGGCAGGTGGCGCCATCCTGTTCAAAGCACATGTTGTCCAAGTCCATTCCGTCCATTTCGAGTCAAAAAGAAATGTGTGTGTAATCATGCCATGGTAACAGTTGCTAACCACTGTCGCCACAGTTTCTTCTGCATTTTTGAAACCTCACCAAACAGCAACTTTTTCAGGATGGATTGGTTGCTCATAAATCACTTGAGGATTTTCAACTCCCCAAATCTGACAACTTTGCTTATTGACGTAACTGTTAAGATGAAAATGAGCCCCGTCACTTGAGCACGTACTTTTCGCTGCACGATGGTAATCGAACCATTACTTTGATAATAATTTTTCACGATTTGTACATCTTGTTGTACCGTATAGCTTGCCGTTACTAATTTCCCATTCCTCTAGACTACATATGTCAAAGTTCAAATGTCAAAGAGCCGCTTACGCAAAATGACGGCAAATTTAAAACAGTCAGCTCTTATTGAAACACCAGCTATAAGAGTATAAATAATCTAAGTTATTTAGGTTTTTGGTAACTTTTTGTTTTAGCAAATCACGCTTTCTAATGGAGATGACTAATGCAGATCTTATCGATGGTTTAATTCTCTTCTTTTTAGAAGTCATTCTTATATTTGTTTCATTAGTGCATTTGTTTATAGAATTTGACAAAAAATCTAAAAATTTATCACTGGACAAATCGACGTCATCAGCACTATCAAAAAAGCCATCCCATACAATATGTGAAAGAATATTGAAAGTTTTTTCTTAATGAAATTCTCTTTCTCACTATCATTTGCTATGCTGCCATTCCAATTTAGGTGAAAAAAAGCTGGTTAGTGATCAGTAATACTAGTTTCTAAAATGCCTCTAAAAGAGGAAATTTTGCAAGTATTATAGTTATTACATTTAAGAAATATGTGATCAATTCATGTACTAGAGTTGTGCGATACTTGAGTAGGCTTATTATTTAAAGATTTGAATCCTTGTCCTGCTAACACACTTAAGTAATACACTGCAGCTTGGTTAGGGTCAATAATGTTGATATTAATATTGCCAACAAAAACTTTGATATTTTCATCAAAAGTTTCCAATAAATTGATCAATTCATTAGTGAAAATGATTTCATTACTCGCGTTGACCCTATAAACGCAGTAATACCATACCTGCACTTATTAAGCTGAAAAGTTAATCTTGAAAAAGTATTATCTGAAAACTTGTGTTTCTGAAATGACTCAACAGTAATTTTGTTACCAACGTAATGATTCAACAATCATTTTGATTAAAGTTACCTTTATATGTGAAGCAATTTGGCAAGCTCATCAAATGTAACATCATTTAATGAATCAACTATATTAATTAATTACAATTTCAAACAAATGCAAATACGTCGTATAGCAATAAATGAAATCAAAAAAAATTTTCTAACACACACAACAACAGGTACTGAAAGAAAATTAAAATTGATATTGCAGGCAATAAAACCCCAACATTAAGTTGCATAATGCTGTTGCCGCACCTCGCTAACTAAATAATAGTAATTTGCAATGCAAGTAACGTTATCAAGCTTTTTACATTACGAGAGAATAGTTTAAATGAACGAGCGACGTTAGGAGCGAGTTCTTTAAAATTCACAAGTAATGTAGAAAGCAGATAATGTTACGTTTATAGTAACACAGTTTATTTAATCCTAAAATACTAATCTTTAAAAAAAAATAGGAAAAAATGTTATTGGTGACACTTACAACAGCGGTAAAGTAGCGGAAGACTGGACAACAGGAATCATTGTTCCAATACACAAGAAGGGAGACCGGAGAGACTGTAATAATTATCGAGGGATTACCCTGCTCAGTAGAGTATCGAAGGTTTATGAGCGAATTCTGGAAACAGAATTGACACAAGTACTAGACTCACAACTTGAACAGTCGCAAAGTGGCTTGAGGAAAGGCAGAAGTATACACGATTATATATTCACAATTAAACAGATGATAGAAAGGACAAGGAACACAAACACCGAAATATATCTAGCGTTTCTCGATCTAGACAAGGCATTCGACAGAGTATCAAGATCAATTGTAGAGGAGAGCTCAATAAAAAAAAATCAACCCAAAATTAGTAAGAGCTATAATGAGCTTGCATAAAAACAACAGAAACATCATAAGAACCGATAACATGCAATCACGAGAGTTCCCGGTAAACGAAGGATTACGGCAAGAAGGGGTCTTAAGCCCAACATTATTTAACGTGGTCATGGACGACGTAATAAAAGAAGCAAGAAAAAGAGCATCAAAAGTAAATGTGGAGTATCGAAACTTAGAACTAGTGCGGTTAAGTGAGTGCGCGTTTGCCGACGACCTTGTCATATTTGCAAAAAACGAAAGAGACCTGAAGAAAAATTTAGACATATGGGAAGAAGAAATAACAAGAAAGAAATTAAAGATAAACGAAGAAAAAACAAAAATGATGATCATCGGGAAATCAGACGTACAAGTAAACATAGAACTAAACGGAAAGGTGATAGACAAAGTAGACACCTTTAAATACTTCTCGACAGTAAAGGTAACCATGAAATGGAAATAAACAACAGAATAGAGAGTGCATCAAAAGTATATCACAATCTCGGAAATAACTTCCTGGGGAAAAGAGAAGTTTTATTAAAAACGAAGATAAGTATTTACAAGTCGGTATTTGTTCCTATACTAACCTTTGGATCGGAAAGTTGGGTTCTAACAAAGAAACTTAATAACAAAATCCAGACTATGGAGATGAAGTATCTAAGAAGAGTATTAGGGATCACAAGGATGAACCGGATTAGGAACGATAGCATAAGACAGCTGAAGATGAAACCAGTAGCAGGAAGGATAGAGGAGTGTCAACTACGATGGTACGGACATCTCCAACAAATGAGTAAGAAGAGACCGGTAAAGATAATATGGGAGGTTAAAGGACAAGAAAAGAAGAACAGAGGGAGACCGAAGACAACGTGGAACCAAACCGTAGAGAAGATGTTAGAGCATAGAGGGCTCACGAAGATTCATGCAGCAAATATGGCGAAAAACAAGAAAGACTGGAAGAAATTTATTTATAGTGATAGAGACTTATGAACATATATGCAAATAGGGGTGAAATGTATGTATACACAATACAGAAGAATATGTAATGCCTTACACTTCATGGTAAAAAGGCATGATTATATATTTGATTAGGTATACATATATATATATATATATATAACAGCGAGACATATATCTGCTATGGCTGTGGTGGTATCACTAGTAAGATGGCAGGCAACAAGCCGCGGCTTCGCCTTGGCTTGTACTTGCCTACCTCAAATGTTAATAGGTCCTTATATTCCTTGTTACTTAAATAGCTATTAATACATTGATTGCAATAAAAAAACAACTTCCAAGATTGATGAATTACGCTACCTTCGATTCACGCAGCTGGTCGAGGTCCAAGTGATTCCTTATCACACAATTCTTGTTTTTGTGATTAGCATAAATGACCTCATCCCTGGTCCAAACGTTTTTGAAAGAATAAATGCAACATAATCACAATAATCACTACTATTCATAAAATCTTTAAAAACAAGCGTTGATAAGGAATTTCCTTATTGTGACCATCTGATTGCTTAATATATCCTGGCGGCTTATTATAAATTCTTATTGTCGAGCATATCGGTCCATTTTTCTTTATATTTAATCTACATCTTGGCAATAGAAATTCACCGTTTCTTATATCATATTGTGTGGTACCGCGACTATATGAAATGGTTTGCGGAAAGTTCGTTTCCCACATTTCGTTCCCCACATTTCGTACCCCACATTTCGTTCCGGGGATATTTCGTCTCCCCACATCTCGTACCCGGAAACTTCGTTCCCGAGCGAGCTCAATTTGTCTCTTAGATTACCGGGTGTTGGAAAACGAGTGGAGCGATCGGAATGCAGTTAGAAAAATTAAAGATATTTTAATTAATTTATTTATTATAATAAACTTATAAGAACCATATACAGTATGACCCCGACTTGAGTTTACAAGAGGGAATTGCATTTTATTTTTAGTTTTACATAAAAATGTTATAAGAATTCTAGTTCCTGCTTGGTTTGTAGAGAATTTTAAGAAAATTTTCAGTTTTTCAAAAACAAGTTGGCCTTGACAGTTAAGCAAAAACTATTTTCTTTTCAGGTAAACTACCCTTTTTGTTCATGATACGGCAAAATATTACTAAGAAAAGTTATCCAGAATGGGAAATTATGGCCCTATACAAAATATAAGGAAGATACTTAGATTAAACCGTCATTTTTAATAAATGCATTTATTTTGTTCTTATGAGTTTATTATAATAAATAGATTAATTAAAATACCTTTCATTTTTCTAACTGCATTCCGATCGCTGCACTCGTTTTTCAACACCCTGTAATCTAGGAGACAAATTGAGCTCGGTCGGGAACGAAGTTTCCGGGTACGAGATGTGGGGAGACGAAATATCCCCGGAACGAAATGTGGGGTACGAAATGTGGGGAACGAAATGTGGGGAACGAAGTTTCCGTATCCCGTCAGTATGTTGCATGTTAAGAGCTGAAAGTGCATTCTTGCCGCTTGCTTATGAATATTGCTGCTTATGAATATTGCTGCTTGAGGTGCAGCCGAAACCAACAATCATGCAAAAGCAGCAAGATCACTTTTAGTTCGAAATATAGATAGAATTTTTTCGACAATTGAGCATATTATTAAGGCAAAAATAATCATATTTTTTCATTTTATTAAAAATATCAATTGACAATACTTTTAAAATTACTTGCGTAATATCTGACATGTGATGCGATAATTTAAATAAAACATTAGCTTTTAGGAAGCATTTTTTCCTGATTTGTTGACAAACACTTTTAATTGTCACTCTTTTAATCTACTTAATAATAATAATAATAATAATGACTTTATTAAAAAAGAAATTTACATCTAAGAAAATAATTAACAATATTGGGTGAAGTTCAGCATATCAGTATCACACTAATGGCGGCTCTTCTACTTAACCCATAAATGCCATCTGGAAAAGAGCAGTCACCAAGTTGATGCAGTATAATATAAGATGGTAGTACATCAGTTCTTCATCATTTCAGGTTAGAGAGCCATGTGTCAAAACATTTGTGAAGTGATTCTA
Source organism: Agriotes lineatus (assembly GCA_940337035.1). Lineage (NCBI taxonomy): Eukaryota > Metazoa > Arthropoda > Insecta > Coleoptera > Elateridae > Agriotes > Agriotes lineatus. Next base: position 22,157 of record CALNHX010004916.1, on the reverse strand, counting down.
AAAATAAGGAATCGTTGTATGAGTGTTGCAAAAAATAAAGTATGTTTCGTGTAGACTATGAGTTCTTTAAGAAAACTGCAGAATCTGGGGAATATTCCCCTGCTATTGTTAATATTAATTATTATTAACCATGTTCCTCTAGTAACCATAACCAAAATTATAATGGAAGCAAGTAAAAAAAGGGAAATTTGTTCCGGAGGATGCAGTTTAGCCAATTCTCTAAATAAAATATGTTAATTGGACGATGTAATATGCTGTAATGTACTAAAATTCAAGTTGTAACTTGTTTTAGCAAACATTTTTTATATAACAACCTCTACACCGAGAGGTAAAAAAAGGTTACAGATAATATATACTGTAATGGTTTAGTGCCCACAGTAATTCTGGTTGCTCAACTAACACGAAAAATTAATAATTTCAAAATGAGCACAGAATTAAATATTTTATTTATTGCAAGATAGTCAGTAATTTTACACTAATAAATGCACTGGATATGAGTAGCAGTAAATATAATTTGGTTGAGAAAGGTTAGCATTAGATAAGGCAGGATTCAGATAGGGTTACGTTCAGCGTTTCAGTCAATGATTGGTGCTAGTTATTGCAAACACAGCTTAATTTGTGTAGCTGACAGATTTGAGTTTAGTAATGTCAATGATGATATGAATTTTAATAATACAGAGATGGTTTGTGTAGTTACAAAAATTATATGAGCGTTATGATTAAAAGTTAGTATTACCTGCAAATGGCAAGACAACTGACGGGTAATGCAAAGCAGTACGAGGAAGTAAAGATTGCAAAAAGCAATTACGCTACCTATCAAAGGAAACAGACATCGTGCAGTGATAAAATAAACATGTGCAACAGTGCATTTAAAACTGAAGTGATTAAAAAGCAGAGATTTAAAGTTTAAAAGTGACAATTTCCAAGAGAAGACAATTCAGCGTTTAAGCAAAAATAGTATATCAAAACTATAGTTCATAAGTAAAAACGTGATATCAAAACTCTTTTCATAAAAGCAATTGTAAATCTAGGTTACTAGGATACGAGACAGTCAATTGTTTAATATCGAAAACAAGCATCTAACTTTTATATTGGGTGCAAGAAGTGCCCCCAGTTTTGGTGTAAAATTATTAATAAAAAAGTTGTTTGTATCAGCCAAAAAGTGTTTTCCATATTCACCAGTGTGCAGGGCATCTTGGAGTATAATTATCATAGTGATAACAGTTCCCAGTAAAGAGGGATAGCCAGCTGCAAGATTTGCCCAAGTGCGATCAACTTCGGACCCCCTTTTCGACTACTTGGAGGTATCGGCCAGCAAGAATCGTATGTGCTACGTATGGGGAAGAGCAAAAATTTAGAAGAAGAAGCCATCACCAAGTCCGTAATTACCGTGGCCTCCTTCGATTGGGTGAAGCCGGCATACGCAGGCTATTTGCAAGGTTAGATTCACAGGGAAGCTGTTGCTAAAAGCTCGTAAAGCTAAGCTTGCACAAGAAGACTATACTAAGGAGATGCAACTTCCTATGACGGCTGTATATAAAAGCGGCCCTTCTGTCGGGGATAGCCGTCGCGGCGCTGTCGACAGCGTGTACTGCCGTTCGAGAGTTGGAAGCGAGCTAAATTAACCTGTAATCACGGTTAATAGTCAGTTTACGGTTGTTAATCCAATGGAGTGTATTTCAAGTGTGTTATTAATTGTTAAAACATGGTCCGAATTTCCAGTTACACTCAGCAAATGTTTGACATTGACAGTTCACGAGTTTTGTGAATGAATAATTGTACACCACGGCCGCCTTACTTGTCAGCTTTTAGCGGTCCGCTTCGAAACGGGAGTTGCGTGTCCTTAGTATAGTGTTCTTGGCTTGCATCAAGATTGGACATTGTACGAAGTCGTGAACGTGGTCCTAGCTGCAAAGATTAATCCAGATTCGAGTAATCGAGATATCGTTTCTCGAATTTGTGATTTGAAGCCGATTTTGCAAGATTTGCCGGAAATAGAACAAAAGCAGATCAGAGCGTCGTTTTGCGTCACTGAAACAATGCCAGGTTAGCCGGAAATTACGTCACACCAATTACATTGTATTTACCTGATGTTATTTGCCATTTTGGGGTGTTGAATTCAAATTACGCAACATTTTTATACGTGCAGATCATTTTTGTGGTTGTAGTCAATTTGAGGTTAAAGCTGTCAAATACGAATTCAAGCGTCTGCCATACTAGTGAATTTCTCATACACAAAAGTATTTGTAATACTAGTTGTTAAACCTAATAATAGCCAAACACTCGATTTTGAGTATAAGGAACATCCAAGGTCAGCGCATATGTACTCTGCGATGACTGTATAGTCAAATTCTAGATGTAATTAATTGTCCTTTGCAAAAGTTGTATCTTGGATGTGAAAGGCTGCGTCGGTAGTGAGCTGAGGCAGTTACGCAGGCTGCTCAGCTTTGACATAGCAGAAGAGAAGTTGTCCAATGGCACAGAATGATCTGCTAAGACCGGGATTCTTCGACTACCTATATGTCTGTGAAGGTGTCGGTCGCCTTCCAGAATGATCGGGGCGATATAGTGAGAGAGACTCACAAAGGTGGCTACACACAGTACGGCTTGGCTCTGAGTGCCGTAGCAAGCATTTCGGATTTAAAGAGAATACCTTGGCCTGACACATAATACCTTGGCCTGACACATTGAACCTGAATTCAGGTTAATTGCAAATGAATAAAATATAAAGAGTAATAAAAAATTGATTAAGCAAATATCATTTTAATGAGCCCTGAGATTGACACAGAATTCTTGATTCAAACTAAGAGTATTTTAATTTATAAATTGTGTGATACGTTATATACTGTTTGAGACGATTGCGGTTTATCGAATTATTTTTCTTTACATAGAATTTCGGCTTAGACTACATAATATTTGTAGATGAACAACCTGCATTCTCTGGCTTAATGTGTCTTGCACCTTGTGAAGTCGAGCAAAAACCCGCGCGATGGCTATGCTCTTTAGTGGCTCGTGTTGTTTGAGTATCTTGAGAACGAGGATACTTAGGCAGATTTGGGATTTTTGCTGTTTGTGCATCCATATTCACTAATGTTTCACAAGACCTTGCAGCTTGCATCATCAGAGTGAAAGTCGCACTGAGAACCGAAGGTAGGTGTGGAGGTATTTATAGTCCTCTGTGCCAGGTGCGCTGCGTGGCGTAACGCTAATTGGTCGTTCGAGTGCAACGTAATCCGTAGGGCGGGACCGTATGACGCACAGTGGTTGTAAAGCTTTAGATCGTGTATCACAGAAGCCCACGGTTTACTAAGCTTAAAGCCATCCTTCCTGTTTATATTATTTGGATGTTGTTCTATTTCTATGGCTTCACGTATCACTCGCGGGAAGTAGTGGCAAATTCGTGCTCAAATTCTAAATTGTGCCCATTTGTGAACGTATGCTCAGCTACAGCTGATTTTGTGAAGCGTTTGTGTTTGCAATCGCTTTTATGTTCTTGAAGTCTTAGATCAACGGAACGACCAGTCTGTCCAATGTAACTCGAGCCGCACGAACAAGGAATGCGATATATGCCAGCGGTTTTTAAACTTGGATTTTTGTCTTTTACCGATCTGAAGCCGTTACCCAAAGTTTTCTTGTTTGTGAATACAGTTTTGATGTTGCATCATTGCAGGATACGTCCTATCTTATCAGTCGAGCCCTTAACGTAAGATAGAAGTGTCAAGCCTTCCAGAGGTGGGGATTCTTCTTTAGCCTAAGTATCCTCGTTCTCAAGATACTCAACACGAGCCACCAAAGAGCGTGGCCATCGCACGACATTTTTCTCGACTTCGCAAGATGCAAGGCACATTAAGCCAGAGAATGCTGGGTGTTCATCTACAAATACTAACGGTCTAAGCCGAAATTCTATGTTAAGAAGAGTCATTTGTCTGATGCGTCCGTATTTATTTATCTTATTATTATTTTTACATAAATTTGAAGGGGGCGATCATCACAATACATAGGATAATGACACTTACAAGACAAAAATTACAACACGCAATCACTATTAGCGTACACAATTACAGCACGTTCATCGAGCAAACTCATATGAACAGTAGGCAGTTGGGAGGATTCTAATCAGTAGATTCACTTAGCCGGTCTTCGGACCCTTGTGTCTATTCAGCACGACGTCTTGGAAAAAACTATGATGCCATGTTATATAGTTGCTTGACATTTTTAACAGATTTCAATAATGTCCTTAACATTCTGAAAATATTACACTGTGCACTGCTTTGTTTAGAGGATATGCTGGCATGGACTGAAATGACACATATTTTTATAGACAGTGTCTATCCCTAATTTTTTCTGTTAGAAAGCATATCTTATGTTTAGTGTGAGCATAATGAGCAACATTAAAAGACAAGTTCTGAACACTTTGATTATTCACATGGAGCATTGTTGTATCTGTACTGGAGCAAAGCCCTTAATTTAATGCTCCAAACCATAAGTCTTCTTGTGCAGCAGCCATATTCAGCTTTGGTGGTTGACAGGGCAATAGTAGGGTGCAATTTCGTATTACATATGAGCAAGTTATTTTCAGAAATATCTATCTGGTGATTAAACGCCTCTCATCTGGGTCACTTGCTCAATTTACATCACAGTAATCAATGACATGCGAAGTTCTTGGGACAGTTTTTCCATTGGATTTTAATTTCCAGTTGCTGGTTTTATATGCGAGCCTTAACATGATTTTTTTGCTCTAATATCATAAATAGTTACTATCTTATTAACTTCTGATTGCGTTTTAATTATAATTATAAATTGTTTTTTCATGAATATCGATTATATTGCAATTATTTCCAGATAGTTGTTAATGAAATTCCAAATGGAGAACATTGCTTAAGGGTTATGTCCTTTAACGAAAGCAATTCGACTTCTATAATTAAAAATTATTATCAGTGTGGGCCAGTAGATACTGTGGATAATGTAATTTTAGAATTTATCATGGTAAGTTTGTTTGCTTTACCCAAATAGTTGACAAAAAATGCACTACTTTCAGTTATTAATCGAAGAACCCCTGTTCGATAGACTACGAACGAAAGAGCAGCTGGGCTATCGTGTGGATTGCACAGTCCGTGACATTTATGGCATCTTAGGTTACAGCATTACAGTAAACGCCCAAGCTGACAAACATACAGTGGAGCACGTTGACGACAGAATAGAGGCTTTTTTGAAGCACAGTCAGAAGATATTGAACAAGTTAACTGCCAAGAAGTTCACGCAGATGAAGAACAATTTAATAAAAATGAAGAAATTTGTTGATGCAGATCTAGAAGTTGAAGTTGACAGGAACTGGGAAGAAATTGAAAATCAGAAGTATATGTTTGATAGGCTTTCACAAGAGATCGAAGCCATTGAGGCATTAGAAATTAGAGAGATTAGGAAGTGGTGGGATGAGCATAACATGTACAACGCAAAGAATAATTTTAAGAAACTAACTGTACAGGTATGTTTAATTTATGGTTATAACTTCTCAACTAATCATTGGCTATTTAAGGTTGTTGGTCATATTGCAACAAATGAAGCTAATGAAGATGTAAAAGTAGTGAAACCAGAAGCAGACAAAGATATTACAAGTGAAGCCGTTATAGGCGAGATCTTAGCGAATTTAATAACCGAATCTGCAAAAGTTGAAGATCTTAATAAAATTGCAGAAGTGCCACTTGCAGATGTAGGAAGTAGTAACACTAGTGCAATTAATAAAGTGGCCACACACACAAGCCGTAGCAAACGCAATAGTGGTAAGTGTACCGACACTATGTGTCGTGCTTTATTTATCACTTAGTTTGTAAAGACCTTCTTTTTCTTTGCCCTTAGGCGGTGAGCAATTATACGTCCTATCGTTTCTCCATATCTTATTTCTTGTAATGCATTTTTTGTCTATTACTACAGGGTGGCCCAAAGAAAATAATTAAAAAAGAATTAAGTCCAAACATTGCGATGCTATTATAATCGTTGCTTAGATTTATTCAGTTTTCAAGCATTAGATAGTGCTTCAATGAATACACTGAGTGCAATTCGTGCAGTATGAATGGTTCTCAACACCGAAAGGTAAAAGAGGCTAAAGGTTATGAATAAATGAATTCCATATACCCCTATCCCTTTTCCATTTTGCTTTAGATTTGATGGTTGTAGACTTCTTGTTTTTATCTGCAACTTTGTTTTTGTATTATCTCATTTTAGTAACTTCTGTTATGTTTGCCTATCGCTTCGTTCTGCTTTGGTTAAGTCATTATTGATAACAGACCACCCGTACCAACAATTTTTCTGGAAGAAATTGAGCAATTGTAATATTCCACTATTAACTAAAAATGGAAAAGCTGTCATTTTAGTTTAAGCACCGTCGTATGCTTCTAAGGAAAGAACTTTACACTCGAATCATTTCTACTGCAGATGAGGCACTTAAATTACAAATAAATAAAAAAAAATGCTGCTTAGAATTTTAATCTTGAGAATTCATTTTGTTCCAAAATAATAATTATACGGGGTGTCCAGTAAAGGTGTTCCGTAAATTTAGATATAGATTCAGAGATGAAAACCATGCATAAAAGTTCATATAAGCATGTGAGACCCGATGCTTCGTTTCAAAGATATTCGATATTGGAAAGTAATTTATTAATTTTAGAAAACTAAAACTTCATTGACATGGCTTATGTTTTGCTAAGTAACGTGGGGTAAGTCAGTTTTGGCATCAGTTTTGACTTCTTTATGCATATTCTTGATCTGTCATTAACAACAATGGAATATTCTTTTGACGGTTATGCAGATATGCATCTAATTTTGGGAGACTGCGAGAAAATGGTTCGTTCAAACTTCGTTCTTCTGACTGGGGCCGTAATGTTCGCCGAAATCTAGATGTTGATGAAGAAATGCTAAATATCGTTGACGAAGATCCTGAAACAAGTATACGGCGAATTTCTGCAGCTACTGACGTTGCAAAATCCTAAGAATGGAACATGTTACATGAGCAGCAACTTTATCCATTCCACTTTCAAAAAGTTGAAGCTCTTGTAAAAGCAGTTGACAAGAACAAGCACTTTTTATTTTCTTGTGCAACAACTCATTCAAGACACGGAGTTTACTTTGAAGATTATTTTTACAGACGAAGCATGTTTCAGTAGGGGAGGTGTTTTCAATTTACACAATTCCCACACATGGTGTGATGAAAACCCACATGCTGTAATTTCTCTAAGACACCAGCAAAAATTTTCTATCAATATGTGGTGCGGAATAATTGGAAATGAACTTTTGGGACCGTTTGAACTGCCTACTAGATTGAATGGTAAAGTATACGAACGTTTCGTGCATTACCAATCTTATTAGCAAATGTACCTCTGGCCACAAGACCTGATTGCTGATTTATGCAAGATGGGGTTCCTGCCCATTTTGCGATAAATGTATGACAGTTTTTAAAATTATTATTCCCAAAAATAAATTGGAAGGGGAGGGCCGGTCTCATGGCCACCAAGATCGCCCGATTTAAATCCACTAGATTATCTCTGGGGCCATTTAAAAAATATAGTTGATGCTCGCACAGTGGACACTAGAGATAAACTTCTGCAAAGAATGCGTAACGCATGTGAAACTATTAGAAGAACACCTGAAGTCTTAGAAAGAGTTTGTCGGAGATTGGAACAAAGGGTACATACATGTATTAAAGTGGACTGGGGTCACTTTGAACAATTGTTAGTTTATTTTTGTTTTATTGAATTACCTTTGCAACAGTCTGTTTAAAAAATGATGTGATAAACGAAAAAAGTTCAATGTTAAATATCTTCTTAAAGAGTCATTTAAGCCCGCCCCCATGTTTATATGAACTTTTATGATTGGTTTTCATCGCTGAATCTATATCTAAATTTACGGAACACCTTTACTGGACACACTGTATAATAAGCAAGAAATAAAGTAAGTAGTGCAACGTTTTACGCTCTATCTATTTAAGTTGATATGGTACCGTGATGGCCACCTGGGTGGTTGAGTGGGTTAGCAGTTTGCTTAGCAATCAGGTGGCCATGGGTTCAAATCTGGCCGTAGTCTAGAATTTTTTTTGAGCGGCAATAGATTTGAACTCATTAGTTAAATTAGCTGTAATGTAAGTTTAGTATTATTGAGTGTGTTGTATGTTTGGATGCGGGGGAGGATAATGTAAGTCGCGTGTGACCCATTACCTCCGTTGCACTTTTCGCGAGGTATGAATCGTCCTCGACACCAAAAGTGCTTGTAACTATTTGGTTTTATCTATTCTAGGTGATTTTGAACTGCAGATAATGGAAGATGTAGAAGAAGCAAACAAAAATGGTAAACCCAAGGATTACTTTATTACGAGGATTTGTGACTTTAAAATGAAATTGAATAGTTACCCCACCAACCCTTAATGTTTGATTTATACTCGGAGCTGTACTTGTGTGAAAGTTTTGTTATTGCAAAATGAAGTATATTTTATGATTAAATATAAAATTTGCAGACTGTATCTTTAATTGTTATATACCATTGCTGTTAGTCGGGGATGGATAGGATAGAGTTAATTGACAATGGACAATGTTCTACACCAGCTTCGCTATGGTCTTATCAAAGATTTCGATATAGCTGTGTAAGATATCTACATATATTAAATTTAAAAATTCAGCCTTTATGTTGAGCAAATCGCAAAAATAAAATGTTTCGAATAAAAACCAATTCTAATTAATAAATATAAAAAATAAACTATATATACCAAGAATAAACAGATGTAGGGCCTATGATAACCACAAAAGAACAAAAGCGAGATATTTAACATATTAAAAATATTGATAGGAAAGTGGAAAATTTGGACATACATCGTGATAAAGGCTATATTAACGGTTACCCAGCGGAAATGGGTCAATTTGAGATATTCTGCTACCTCTTTCAGGTATATTACGTGTCTTTATTGTTAAGTAATAACAATTTATTATATTTATCAATAAAAAAAATCTCATACGGGTTTTCTGTAATAATGTTCAAAATATAAACCCCGGCAACATACTTGCCGATAATTTTGCCAGTACCAATGCTGCCCTCTTAACACAAAAGGTTGTTTCTACAAAATAATGATTTTGAGAAACAAAGGGATTCATAAAATGTCAAATGCCGCCGACATGAATAAACATAATAAAAATTGGTTGCACAGAATTGGTTTTATATTGACAGAACAAAATCTTAATGCATATACACAAAAACACTAAATTAAGAATCCTCAGTTTTTGAAAAATTTTCAACGTACGATTTTTTTTCCTTGTGTTCACATCAATTATGCTCTTTGCATGTATTGCTGTAACTAAATTTGGAAGGTTTTTTGTAAAGAACACAGTACAATCTAGCCATATATAGTTATTTAGGCCACAAGTGTTAGAAGTGCAACTTTTTTTCACAAGTGTGGAGGGTTATTAAACGAGGCGCAGCCGAGATTAATATTCCACACACGTGGAAAAACACGAGTTCTCTATAAGATTTTTTAAAATTTTATTGTATTTGTCTTTATTTTAGTCAAGTGCGTTGGTCAGTTCTGGTAACTAAGGAAACGTCCAATTAGTATCGTTCATTCCTAAATTAAAAGCAAAGAAGCCTACTTTTTTAAATAAAATTTTAAAAAATAAATTGATTCATGGAAATTTATATATCTACATGTTATCAAAAGAATAATTTTTATCTTGGAAAGTAACTGGAAGATTTTCCAAAGATTCCATACGATTCTTTGGAAGAATCGTAATCAACTGTGTCAAGTCATTTTGGCAGCCTACAGCAATTCAATTAGTCATTTAAGCTTTAGAGCAGCCTGTCTGTGTTTTAAACCCTTTTTAGTTATTTGGGTTCAACGCACAATTTAATAGAAATGATGTTCTCCTTTTTCAATTTATAAATGTAGTTTCCCCTATACCACGCTGAATGTCTCCAATGCAGTAAACTTTTTCTTCTTGGTTACCTTTCTTCGGTACAGCCATCTTCAACTGTTTGTTGACTGGAGCATGAACAACCAACAATACCAATAAATCTGCGTCATTGCCAATCACGACAGCCTCTTTTTCAGTTGTTGATTCGTTAATTGCACTCAAAACGATCTTGGTGTCAGCATCACCTTCTGCCTGAGTCACTTTGAAGCCAGCTTGCTGTAAGTGTACCGTGATGAAAGCAATCAGTTGCATCCTGTTCTTACTATTAGTTAGAAATTCTGCTTGTCCAAGAATGACATTAATTGCATCTTCCACTTTTACTTCAACATGTGTAGTAGTGGATGATATGCGCAAATGTTGTTCGTCTTTTCTGCTGGGTTCTTTACCATAACCATTTGGCCTCCCTACTTCCCTAAACCCTTTGTATAATACACTTGGAGCGAATATTTCGAGTCCATAGGCGTTCATGCTTTTTTGGCTAAACAGAAACAGTAAAATTTTTACCCCCTCCATATATCCGTAATCCTTTACTGGAGCGCAAAAATTTATAAGACCATTTTTGCGCTAAACCTCATAGTTAACGAGATATTTGCCAAAAACTGTTGAAACCTACCATTTTACCACCTTTCCACCCCCCTCCCGCCGAAACCCGACGCGCAAGGTCTTGAAACTTTTTACCACATACTAAGAGGAGAGTACTGAACAGTTTTCCGCAGGGTAGAACTTTTTTTTTTATGTTTGGGTCTTAATGTGTTTTCGGACTAATCTATTAGGATCACTTTTGATAACACTCCTTAAAATGCTATAATTTTTAACTTTAGATCCCAACGTATTAAGAAAACAATTTTACACACTTTTATTTCTGCACCTGTATTATTTTTGAAGTAATAAATGATTGTGTGTTCTTCTAGAATTTGTTTCCAGAGTAGTAGTTGACCTTTTCTTTATCATTTTCTTTGCGACAGAAAAAACGAATTGTCCCTGTGTATCTTTGAACACATTCCAATACTCTTGATTTATATCCTGTTGCCTTTCATGACAATTGATTTTGTACACTAGTACTTGCATTCTGGACCACATGTACCCACAGTTTTTTAATTTCTGCAATAACCTTTTGCTTCTTTCTCTCTGTTAATGGAATATCGTAGGTTTTTCTCTTTCACCTTTTCCCCCTTTTTGTATACATTTCTTTTTTTATTTTGTTTAGAGGTTTCTATAGCATCTGTAATAAGTGTATTTACGATTTCATGAATGAACATACACTACACTTATAAGATTCTGGCTCATTTTAATTATGTTTCTCACTAGATTCTTCCAGCTCATGTGGATAGTAATGCGGATCATTCTGTATGTCCTCATCACTATCTCTGAAGTTTTCTGCTCTGTGAGGATAATAATCTGGGTCATCATTTTCTTTGTTTTTAATCGTTGAACATTTAGTAGTGTAATTTGAAAATTTTTCGGCAAGCTGCTTATTCAAGGCTAGGGTAATCATTTTTTTAGATCTTACACCTGACATTATCTAAAAATAATATAAAATTTATACAATTTTCGGTACCGGGAATGTAATAAACTACATCATAATTATCTATCATTTATCTAAACTCTGTTTATCAAAATTATATTAACTTTCAATGTCCGTAAATATAGCAAGCTTCTAAATATAGGTCATCCCAACGGTCCTCATTTTCGTGTCCACTAACAACATTTTCTTGGCAAAACCGTCACGATTAGACTGAGAAACGTCACAGCTAGTCCGCTAATAGGTTGAGGTTAGATGGTTTGAAAATGTCTGGATTTGCATATTTGAACTACACTAACCGTTCAAGACGTAGTTTTCATTTACTTGGTCTTTCTGCTCACCAAAAAAAAGGCTAGAAATTTTAGTTCAAAATTACGGTCATTTATTAGTACACTGCAAGGTTTAAACTTCCCGCCATTTTCGTGCCCACTGCTTAGTGGAAATACATGGGATGACACCTATATTTCCAAGCTTGCTATATTTAAAGACCTTAGCGCTTTTTTTTTACTTGAGTCAATGCTATAATAACGGGAGTTCAAAAAGTCTTACGTCTTGAACGGGTATGGAAATTTAAACGTATGAATAATATCTTGGTGGCACTGTAAGTCGATGTCAAATTCGAGGTTATCAGATTAGGTTTGCCGTCAGATTTGACACAGACTGACATAAAACCTAACCTGCTAACCTCGAATTTGACATAGACTTACAGTGCCACCAACATATTATTCATACGTGTGAATTTCCATAACCGCCCAGGACGTAAAGACTTTTTGAACACCCGTTGTAAATAATGCATTGGTTTGATTTGACTACAGTTTTGAGGTTATCTTGTTTATTTATTTCACACAAACATAAGGTATAGGGGAGGGTGTCATACCTACAGTGCCTTTATATGAGACAGTGGCGACAATGGGGTGTTCTAGTTTTGATTGGCTCCCTAGATCAAGTGGTTTTAGCCGCCATGTTCAGGCTAAATAGCCTGTGATACGTGTTATAGGTTTGGCATTACTGAAGTGGATTGTCAGTCTATGACAAGTTCGAGGTTAGTAGGTTAGGTTTTGTTTGTTATTTGACACAGACTGACGCAAACCCTAACCTGCAAATCTCGAATGTTTACAGTACTGCCAAACGTAAAACACGTATCACAGGCGACTCTGATTACTAATTTAAATAGACACAAATTTGCCTAAATATGGCGGCGGGGGCGTGGCTTTGTTGTATTGTCGCCACTGTCTCATATAAAGGCACTGTAGTCGTACCTAGGGACAAAATTTGATTTTAATTTTTTTGTAGTCTTTCAAACGGAGGTTTTTAGTTTTTCCAGATATACCTACTCCTTCATTTCAATTGGACACCAAATTAACTGTACTCTACTCAGAACCACAGACCTAAGAGATCGAGTAACAAAGTCAACACATCACCATCACACACACCTCACACAATGGTTGCTGCGCAAGCACCAAAGGCGCGCTCCAACTCTGTATCCCGAATCCGGGGCAAGTTGAGCATTGTACCGCCAACCGCCAGATACCAGCGCATAAAGCACCAGCCTCTACACTGCAAGGTAAGTCAGGTTACAGATAATACATACTTCTTCATTAATATTTTAGGTTATATATAAAAGAAGTTCTCAGCTCTAGCTTTAATGGTTTACTAGTCAACATATTTCTTTTGTAATTTGTAGCCTGTCCCTAGGCATATCACTCTGATGTACCTTAGGACTAGCTGTGATGTAGAACCGCGGCCATTCAAAAGTGAACGATATTAATATTTTGTTAATTTTTCTTAAGTTAAAATAATTTTACTTTCACTTTAATAAATATATCTATTAATTACTTCTCAGCCTCATTTTCATTAAAAATTATTTATTAATATTTTTTGTTATTAAAATAGTAACTCTTAACGAAAAATAAGAAATTTTTCGCAAGGTATCGTTCACTTTTGGATGGCCGTGGTTGTACCTAAGGACAAATATAGAGGCATATAAAAAGGTCAAATTTAAGAGAGTTTCTATTTATTTAAAGACTTATAACCATAAATTTCCAAACTTAGACTGAAATATATAAACTCATTACAAATTTAAATCAAAATTAAGGTATGAATTTCAAAAATAATTAACTGATTTGTTACAACTATTTATCCGACATGATATCCTGCGAATGACACAGGAAATGTCAATAGTTTTTCCCGTCTTTTAGTTCCTCCAACAATAGTTGGAGCAGGAAACTTTAGCGTGATGTCCTCTATGTCCACTGCGTTTTTCTCAATTTTGAATTTATTTGAATCGAGACACTTATTAAGGTATTTCACAACAAATACTTCTTTCTTGTCCTGCATCTCAATTATTTTTTTTTCTATAGCACATGTTAAAGTGTGCTTTTATCAACTCAAAACAAAAGGTCAAGTTTTACTTTAACAGCAAGGGTAGATAAAGTAGCACTTTAACATCAAGGATAGATAAAGTAATTTAATTCTCTAACTTTTGTTTAAATTAAATATGACAGCTTCGTATTATCGCAGCAACCCAATCTAGCTACTGTCATTTTGAAATGTGATTGACTGTCCTTATTTTCTTTTGAAATTGTTAAAGTTCTTGCTATAGAAAAAAATATTGTATTATACACGACGATAAAGTTATTTCTATCCACTCTTGAATCATTAACGTCTCGACGTTAAACGATTCACTCGTGGATAAAATTTAACTTTATCGTCTTGTATAATAAATTACTATTGCATCATAGTGTTTCACAATCTTTTTCCAAAGGAATTGCACTAAAATATAGTCATCAGGTTTCAGTTCATCGGTATTTAAATCCGCTTGAAGAGCTTTTGCAAAGATTTGGAACTCCTCCAGCATTTCTTCAAGATTATCACTACTACCCTCACATAATTTCAAGTCACTTTCACTGAACTCTGAAGAGCTACTATCCTGCTGAGATGATTGTTTAGAAGCTTTCAACTTATTCTAATTCATCTTTGCTTTTCTTTTCTTTGGTTCAGTTAACTTATTTTGACACTTTTGTTTTTTTTTGTTTTTTCTATTTCCATTTTTTATGGGGTATCAGTGAGGATTCGGGATTTTCCTTTAGACCTACATTTCTTAGTTTTTTTCCGTGCCGCAGCTTTGGGGAATGGCCTGATGAATGACATGATTTACCTAGGGACGTTCATAGGTACATCAAACATTCTGTCCCTAGGTACATCACAGCACATGGTTTTGTAAAAGTGGTTGTTAAATTTTTTAGGTTAGGTTTTAACAGACAGAAACATAACCAAAAGTAGCTTGATTTATGAGCTATTTAACCATTATAAATACTGCAGATTAAAATAATGTATACTTTCTCTATGAAAAAAATAAAGTGAGGGTAAAAACTTACTTTCACTGTCTGAAATCAAAAACTCTTTGATAAAAACAACAGGTGGTCTTCAAACATAAACACTTCAACATGAGAAAATACAACAAAACTAATATTACCCCTTTCCCTTTAACAATTATTGCCTTTGTTCTCAGGTACAACTAGCTGCACGCCGGCAAAATTCCTTGGCAGAGCAATTTATGGACAAATTAATAAGTTTACTTAATTTTTTATCTTGTTATTAACAACTAAATTCACAATTCAAATGAGAAAAATTTCAGAATCGGTGTAAAAAGAAATAAGTTATTTTATCGCATTAAAACAAACATTTTAGGTACTTACCAACACGTTGCAACAGAAGTATTAATAAATCACATATATTTACTAACTTTGATAAATTTACTATATTATATACTTATTATGACAATACACGTTAACACTTCAACCATAAAATGGTGTCAAACTGACAATAATAATGACATCACGACATCGTCAAAGATCGAATTGAACTAGCCCAAACTGCAAGAATAATAGACTTGTCAAAATAAACATGCTTCGATACAAAGTCAAAACGTATCTAGCAGATGCAACATTTGATACAAAGTAAAAAAGTCCTATCTACACAGTTACGATATTTTAACCTAGTAGTGGTAAGATATGATATTTGAACTAAGGATGTATTGTAGTTTTGCAGATAGGTCAAATAATTTAGTTCCATTTAAAGTATATTCATTTCAGGTACGCCAAATTGGACTTAGTAACATGATAGAAAACATTATTTTTCTCTATAGCAAATGTTAAAGTGTGCTTTAATAGACTCAAAACAAGTGTTACTTTAACAGCAAGGGTAGATAAAGTAACACTTTAACATCAAGGGTAGATAATAGCTATTTAAATAACAAGGAATGTTAATAGCCGATACATTCCGAGTTATCTTATTATATTTTTCCCACTGCTTATCGAAATGTTTCTAGATTTTAAAAAAAATCGTTTGTTTTGTCACCTGTCACCAGGATTAATTTTCCTGAGTCGTGTTACCTGTGAGTGTCACATGTCACATAAACACTTGCATTATAATCAAAACGTCTAAGTCTGCATCTTGCGTTGTTAATTTTATTATCGTAGGAACTTAATAATAATATTAATTTCCGTAGTTAAGGGAAAGCAGCAAACAAATATAATCACCGACTTACACGTTTTGTTACTAAGGCTGTATCACTGACTTACATGATCAGCAGCGGAAAAAAGTAATTTAATTTTCTAACTTTTATTTAAATTAAATATTACAGCTTCATATTATTCTAGCAACCCAATCTAGCCACTGAGTTTTTAAAATGTGATTTACTTTCCTTATTTTATTGTTAAAGTTCTTGCTATAGAAAAAAAATGTGTTATACACGACGATAAAGTTACTACTATCCACTCTTGAATCATTAACGTCTCGACTTCGTCTCGACGTTAAACGATTCACTCGTGGATAAAAGTTAACTTTATCGTCTTGTATAATAAATTACTATTACACCATTACACAGTAAACCCGAAAAATGTGAATTTTTGCAGATATGACTTTTTCTCTTTGTAGGACAGAATAGTCATCGTGCTGGTTGCTCTTTGCATATCAAAATTATTGTTAAGTATGTCTCGGCCTGGTTATATTACCTACTAATGAGAATTATTAAAGCAAACCAATGTTTCCTAAAAATAAAGGTAAGATTAACAACTACTTTGAAGAATTGTGTGACTGACACTGGGCCAAAAGTGGCCCAATCAAATAAAACTGACCATAGACATTAATTACATATTTAACTTCAGCAATTCAGTAGATAAATGCATAATTAAGGATAACCTAAATGATCAGTAAAACAGATAGACAGTAAAGAAATTATTTAAAAGAAATTGATTCTGGGTCAATTATGACCCGGTACCAGAGGAAGATGATAACACCCTCCTGCAATGAACCACTCTAAAACTTTTTAAATTATTTCTTTGTGGCTAATTTTAATTCATCTCAATTGTGGAAGAAATCGAGTCTTTCATATAGTTTCATGAGTTTTCAGCGTGCTGAAGTTTTGGAGATTGAACAGTCAGGAGAGTCTATGGTATCCATTATTAAATATGTTGGTTCATAAATCTTTTAAACCAGTTTTTGGCAATTCATCTTCTAATTTTTCATCAAAGAATTTTTTAACCATTCGTAGAGCAATATTGAAATGAAAAGACACCAGCGTCATAGCTGCGCAGCATTTGATTTTGAGTCGGACGGGTCCGATACGTAAGTAACCTTCTCTTTGACAGTAGCGTTGGATAAATATATTTTTCGGTATTTATAAAGTTTTCTACCTGCATCGCAAAACGCGGACAAACATTGGCTGTTTACTGTTTTCTCAGTTTTGTTTGTGAGCTTTGTTCGATTAAGTGTGGCGCGTGTATTTTATTCTGTAGTTTTTGTAAATTTTCTGAATTACGATGTTGTGACCCCCTCAAAAACAAATAAACGCTGAAGGTTAATGATAGTCGTCGACGCATATGACGTCACTTACTGGTGTCTTCTCATCTCAATCCTGCTCTACATGTCATTCAGGAACAGTTATATGTTCAATTTTAATAAATCGTCGATTGTCCACCACATGTCTGTAATCGCCTTCACTACTGACACACATAGCTTTTGTTTTACTAGCATTTAATTTCTGTTTATTCATATGCACCTAGGAATTTATATTTTTAGCCTTTTTCTACCTGGGATCATATTTCTACTTGGAATCGTTTTGCATGGGAGTATGCTGTGCACGTGCAAGCTTATGTGCTAACTATACTTATGGCTGGTTGCTGCCACCCCCCCCCCTCTGCGATTGCTGCCCCTGTAAGGAGGGATATGCGCAGCCTGTTGCGAGCCACCTTCATGACACGTACCTGCCTCCAGCTGCTCGACGAACCGCCTGGTTGCTACATTCACCAGCACTGCACCTCGTGCCGTGTACCTGGAAGGTTTTGTAGTGATATAACCATGTGTATTTGAGTATGACTTATACAATTGATTGCTTTTTGTGTCTTACGATTTGTGTTTTATCTGCATAACTATGTTTTGAATTAATTGATGTACTTACCCGGTTCTTCCGGCAGCCGATTTTTGATGGCATTAACGTATTGCTCGGCTGCTTAAGTAATCAATTTTCTTGTGCGTAATAACTTAGTGGTATTTTAAGGTTGATTTGATTTGCATTATTTATCTGTCAAAGTTGTGCCATGGCTATGTTACCGCCCGCGGGATTATTGCCGTGATTAATTTGGTCGCCCGCTGCTAAATTATCTTTTAAGATTAGGAATTAGAATGACCGCAGGTGGATTGCTTGAAACATTACAGAACGAGCAATAAATTTCTTATAGATTATAGCAATCTTTGTGAGGCCTCATAAACTGAAATTTACCGCCCCATCTAAATTTCGACTGATGTAAAATCGGCTCGGTAAGATAACTCTTGGGGTTAATCGTTGGCATCTCCTTACACTTGCGCTGTTCGCACCCAGGTCCCGTCTTAGACAGCACTCTGCTTCACAGAGTCTATTTTAATATTTAGGGCTGCATATATTTGTTTGCAGATTTATTTAGACATGCCACGTTATGTGTCAATCTCTGCTTCACGGATACCGCGATGGTAATGTAAGTCAATAAGCTTTTGAGTTTATTTATTTGATTTATGATTAGACTAGGTGGTTACTTAGCATCTAACGCCCCTTTGGCTAGTTTTGAATTAAGCAGCACTATTTTTTTCAATAGGTCGAATTTGTTGTGATATTTATGTGATATTTGTTGAACTTGCTGTGATATTTGTTGAATTGTTTATATATTTTTGGTGTGTGTTTATATGTGTTTTTATGCATTGTTTATGGGATGCACTATAGAACCAGAAATTAATAAATCTCGTTACTAGTTCGTTTTAGTATTATTTTAGTTAGCTTGGTATATCTTAACCTTAGGGGGGTCCGACCCAAAGATTTGTCTGCGTCGAGGACCTGGCGCCCATTCCCTTAGTTTCTTTTTTAGCTTTGCTGGAACCCCGATCGTCACGACGAGTTAGCCAACGTAGGCCGATATTTACCAGCTGGCACAATACCCAGTACAACTTTCGCCAACAGGTAAGGGTCGTTCTTTGTCATCCTTCGTTAAACACGTCTTCTACAATCTGCATAATATGTAACATAATATAGGTTGAAGTGGAAATTTTGCATCACAATTTATTGCTGTTCATTATGTGTTCATCAGACTGACGAGATTTATAGCCTTTATCTAGTTTTAAGATTCTTGTTTCTCTGCTGCTGTAGACAAATAAATAAAAAACCATATTGCTTAAAATGTATTACCTTCTTGGTTTGGGCTTGCTCTTGCTGGCCAAGTGATACATTTATTTAATCAGTCGGTTATTGCTTTCCACAAGTTCGGATTATCGTGTGATCCGTGTCTCCATGTTGATAATTTAAGGTAATATGTAATTCATAATATTCACAGATGTGTGGTAGTGGCAAAAGAACTCTAATGAACTTTTTTGCTTCACCAAAAAAGATAAAAACAGTTGCAAACTTTATCAGCAGTTTCCGACATTGCAGCTTCCACTTCTGCAATAATTGAAAAAGAAGGTGCCTTCGTACCCATGATAAAACTGGTACCAGACTTTGATTTGGAATTAGTTGACCCCAAAATTGAAACTGAAGATGAGGTAGCAAAAAATGTTGACGGATGGTTCCGCAAAAAGCAGCACCAGAGCCAACAAGAAATTAGCAAAGTTAAAAAAAATTGTGATGTTTCACGGAATACTGAAGATGGACCAATTTCTATCCAAAGACAAAATTTGGTAATGGAGGAACGATAGCTTAGCAGTGGGTGGTTCAAACTATATCCAATGTGGGAACGACAATAAAGTGTTTGTTGGTATTGGTACTGTCAGTTTTATAAACTGGAAGAGAGCTTTACAAACGTAATGAGGATTTAAACAACATGATCGTGGTAGTGAACATAAAAAATGTTACAAGTAATGCGATTATTATTGTAAAGTAAAAGTTCTTACCTGAACCTCTACCAAAAACATCATATACCCAGTAGAAATGTGTATTTGGATTTATTTTTTACTCATATAACAAGCCTAGTTCCTGAAATAAACAAAGTGAAACTAAGAATATTGATAACTGAGTAACTTTTTATAGAAGATATAGTTTCCCACATTGTATGACTAACATACCTAGGGATACCCAAAACACATATAAAATACTATATACCCAGTTACCGGATCCCAGGGAACAATAACCTTTTATTCGTTAACCCAATCTTACTACCTAAACAAGATAAGGCAATCGCTGAGAGTAGCAAAACCACATTTACTAGCGTGCATCATAACATGCAGGGAATAAAAGATAAAAAATCTGAAA
This sequence comes from Agriotes lineatus, assembly GCA_940337035.1. Classification (NCBI taxonomy): domain Eukaryota; kingdom Metazoa; phylum Arthropoda; class Insecta; order Coleoptera; family Elateridae; genus Agriotes; species Agriotes lineatus. The sequence goes on along the minus strand of CALNHX010004916.1, from coordinate 1,915 downwards.
TAGAAATAATGTTACACAGCTTAAATTTAGCTATTGACATCCTTTGCTTCAGCGAACATTGGTTGTAGCAATATGATGATTTTGCTATTTGTAATTATAGTTTAGTATCTAAATTCTGTAGAGCGGATAATATTAGAGGAGGTGTTTGTATATTCGTCCGTAATAATATTAAATTTTTACCTGTAAATATCAATCATGTCAGTTCAGATAAAGTGTTTGAATGTTGTGTGTGAGTAATTGTCTTGGAATAAAGATATTAATAATCTGTGTTTATGGAAATCCTAGCTATAACTATGATACATTTACTAAACAATTAGAGTTAGAAGAAGTTACAATTAAATCTTCAAATGTTATTATATGTGGGGATTTTAAGATACATTTTTTAAGAACGGATAATAAGCACAGAAAACAAGTGCAAGCCATTTTGAAATCATATGGACTACACATTGCGATTACAGAACCTACTCGGGTGACTGCTAAAACGTCTACATGCATTGATAATATTATTCATAATGTAAAATCAGAATGTTTGTGTTTGAAGCAGTAAAATCAGATCATAAAGCTCAGATGCTCACCCTCGTAGGTGAAGCTGAAAGTGTAACAGGGACTCTTAGTAATAGTCAATATAACCAAACTGTAACTATTAGATGTACAGTCGTGTTCATTAAAGTGTTGTACAGAATTTGTGCTGTATGATTGTGACTTAATTTCACAAAGTTCAAAAAAGTGTTGTACATACAAATATTTTGAAAGGTTAGATCTAGGTCTATTTAATTAATGATACAATGTGAGCCTTTGTTGAGTAAAAACACAATCACCAATAAACTTTTAATGGTAGAAAAAATAACACACTAAAAATCTAAAGTAATTAATTTTCATTATAAAGAGTAACAATCAAAAATAACCATAATTAGTTAGTTGTCACTTTGACAGTTCTGAAATTTAACTACCATTGACAAAATATACAAACAGTCAACTACCTATTTCTGTACAATACATTTTTAAGAACGACTTACAACAGCCAAGTATCTCTGTACAACACATTTTTGAACACGACTGTACAAAAGAAAATAATATAAATAAACTTGTAAATCTGCTCGATAACGCCAACTGGAAAAACGTTGAAAACGCAACAAATGCTACGGACGCTGTGCATAACTTTTTAGATATTTTAACAACTTGTAATAATATAGGGTGTCCAGTAGTGAGCATTAAGCCTAAAGAAGCAAAATCATGGATTACCAAGGGTATACGAGTCTCAGCTAAAAAAAAGTTTAATGTGAGCCGAAATAAAAGCTGGAAATGAAAATCTAAAACCATTCTGTAATACCTACTTATAGGTGAATATTAAAGAAAACAGTATTGTTAGTGAAAGAATTTCACAACGACAGTATAGTTCTACATTCGGATCAAAATAAAATCAAAACCATTTGGCAAGTTATTAGGAAAGAAACCTACAAAGGCAAAGTAGCTAAAATTTCAAATTTTGAACTGCTGGATTCGCATAATACATTAGCAGCGTACACCCATCAAACAAGTAGAGGCACTCATGCCAAATGTTGAAACCTGTCTAGAGTGCCTGGGACAGTAACTCGGGGGGTATTTCTATGCTTGACTATCAGATGGCAGCACAAAGTTCTACCAATCAGAGCCCAGTTACTGGCTCTGCTACCAATCATATGTAATAAAGTAGTGGCGCCATCTGTAAGTACTATCGGAAAGTACCCCCAGGAGAAGTTCAAGGTCACCCAAATCGGTATTTTGAAATCAAAGGAACCGACAGTGAGTGTCTACTTTTTTGATGTATGCACGCTGACATTAGTATCATCACCCAAACGCGTAGTTCCATTTTTTACCTTCAAAACAGTAGGAAAGCGAGTCATTGTTTACTTTACTTTCCAGCTAGCCGGGAAAG